>PVIU01005592.1:15457-111725 GCA_004026605.1 Ondatra zibethicus | reverse complement strand
CCACACCTTTAATATGAGCCACACCTTTAATATGAGCCACACCTTTAATATGAGCCACACCTTTAATATGAGCCACACCTTTAATATGAGCCACACCTTTAATATGAGCCACACCTTTAATATGAGCCACACCTTTAATATGAGCCACACCTTTGGCTGGAACTCTGAGATTCCATCTTACACCTGTAAGAATGACCAAGATCAAAACCATTGATGACAACTTATGCTGGAGGGGATGTGGGGTAAAGGGAACACTCCTCCATTGCTGGTGGGAGTTCAAACTGGTACAGGTGCTTTGGATATCAGTATGGTGATTTCTGAGAAAATTAGGAAACAACCTACCTCAAAACAGAGCAATACCACCTTTGGGTATATACCCAAAGGATGTTCAATCATACCACAAGGACATGTGGCCAACCATGTTCATAGCAGCATTGTTTGTCATAGCCAGAACCTGTAATCAGCCTAGATGCCCCTAGACTGAAGAATGAATAAAGAAAATGTGATACATTTACACAATGGAGTATTACACAGAGGAAAAAAATAATGACATCTTGAAATTTGCAGGCAAATGTATAAATCTAGAAAACATCATATTGAGTGAGTAACCCAGACCTGGAAAGACAAATATAATATGTACTCACTCATAAGTGGCTTTTAGATATAAAGCAAGTAAAAACCAGTCTGCAATTCACAATCCCAGAGAACCTAGACAACAAAGAGGACCCTAAGAGAGACATACATGAATCTAATCTACATGGAAAGTAGAAAAAGACAAGCTCTCCTGAATAAATTGTGAGGGTGGGGATCATGGGAAAGGGTAGAAGGGGAGGGTAGAGGAAGGGAGGGGAGTGGAGAAAAATATATAGCTCAATAAAAACAATTTTAAAAAAATAACAAGGGAAGAAGGAATGGAGTACGTTCATTCTTCACCGGCTTGCCCTGGCCTTGCCAGCACATCATCCATTCCTTTACTGACATTGGGGCTTACTTCTTCCAGATTCCAGCATATACAGAAGATCAGTTCAGACATCCAACCTTGTGGGACTGAACAGCTACTGGATTCCTGGAGTTTCCACCCACAATTAACCATTGATGGACTATAGCCTATAAGTCATTCCATTAGAGAGAGAGAGAATCGTTCTATAAGTTCTGTGACGCTAGAGGAACCCTGACTGTTGGTGAAAGTGCATCCCAATTGTAGCAGAGGACCCCAGCAGTTTTGGAGATGCTGGTATCTTGGGACAACCACCAAGGACAGCAGCAGTAGAGGAGTGGAACCATCCAGAGCCTAGAAGTCAAGATGTGTATATTGCAGAGGGTAGAGCAGATGAAGCAACACAGACCCCTTGGAGGAGCCCAGAAGACTGTGAGTGGATCCCAGACATTGGACATTGTATTGTTTACACAGCTGGTGTCTGGTTTTCCTTTAATTTGATTATGACTGTGCCCTGGCTCTTCCCTCTTGAAGAAAGGAAGTATTTACTTTAATTTTGATTTTTACAGGAGCCCAAACCTGAGAGACTTAGAAATTTTAAAAGAGATTTTGAACTTTTAGAGAGATTAGATATTTTAAAGATATGGGAATTTTAATGTGTTGGAATTTGTAAGCACGGTGGGACTTTTAAAGTTATTTGTATTTTTAGTGTGAGATCTTGGGGATGAATAAGAAAGGAAAGGTGTGGCTTAATAGGGCTTCTTGAGTGTTAAGTTGACGAGGGGTCTAAGAATGGCTTTCCAGAAAATAGAAAAGAGCTTGGAAATTAAAGAACAAGCTGGTAAAATGGGGTGATCTTATAATCCTAGCACTCAAGAGGCTGAGGCAGGAGGATGGCAAGTTTGAAGCTGGACTGAGACAGACATCAAGACCCTGACTTACAAGAAATAAATCAGTTTGAACAACACAAAATAAACGAGCCTGGTTTCTTTGGAATTGTGGCTCCAGCATTGTATATTAGCAACCGTTAATTAAGTAAACCAAATCCCTTTGCCACAACAGTCATTCTGTTCTAACTGTCTTGCCGCCACATTTCATATAACTGTCTGACACTAATGCAGTCTATACTGGTAATTCATACTGATAGATTTCCATGAATTCTTGATGCACAACAATTTTTTATTCTTTGTTTCTTTCTGTGCTGCTGCATGACAAAGCTCTCTCATTCCTCTTTCTAGTCCATCCCAATCCCAGGTTTCTATGTATTTGTTGCATGAGTGTTGGATCTTATTTTAAAAACAAAAATTATCTATGCTTTATTTTGAAATACTTCTCTTTTTTCTAGTAATTACAAAATTTTAGATCTTGCTTTATGTATTTGATCATTTTTTAATTGATTTCTATACAGTGAGAGTGTTGGGCCAACTTTTTGTCTTCTCCACATGGAGTCTGAGTTCTCCAGCACCATTTATTGAAAATCCCATTCTTTCTCCAGTGCATCTGTTGGTACTTTTATTGAATGTCAGTTGTCTGAGGATGGTAGATGGAATTTTAGCATCTCTGTTCTGTTCAGTGGTCCATGCACCCATTTTTATGCCAAAACTTAAGAATAGAGCAAAATGATAACCTACAAAAAGTTGGGGAGATACTTGTAATATATTCATCTGGCAAAGGATTTGTATATAAAGTGTATGAAATATTTTAAACTTTAAAAGCTTAACAGAAAACAAAACAAATTATTCAATTAAAAGTGGGTAAACTGTATACATAGCCATTGATCAAGAGAAGAAATTCAACCAGCAAAAAAATTATGAGAAAATTATTCAGTATCTGTCAGGGTAGAATTTAATGGCCACTTGAATTAAGAAGCACTGAGGGTATTGGATGAGGCACCTTCAGGTATGTCTGTAATGATATTTTTAGAAATGATTAAGAGGAATTGTAAGACAACCCCTGAATGTGAAGGCACCATCCCATGAACTGGGATCCTAAACATTCAGTTTATTGTTCAAATAAAAGAAAATATTGAAGACGTGTTAGGTGCTAGCATTCATCTCTTTCTACTTCCTGCCTAAAGATGTAATATGCAAATCACAAGCTTCTAGCATTGTGCCTTTTAAGACATGGTCAACTATATCCTTTCAAACTATGAGCACAAGTAAACTCTTCTTTAAAAGTTACTTTTGTCTGATATTTTGTCACAGTAATAATAAAATTGGTACCAAGAGTGGGTTTGTGGCTATGAGAAACATGGCCATGTGTTTCACAGGTCTTTGAAATGGTTCTCAGGATGAGTATAAAAGGGGCATTCACAAATCCTTCCTCTCCATTACTAAGAGCTCATGCCACCAAAAAAAGAAAAAAACCCTCACAGATGTGGGTTTGAGACTGGATCTCCCTTAATTTTAATTCTAAACTAAACTTGAACAAGCTGGACCTTCTGAAACTCCAGCGAGGTGAATGGAAGTTGTACACATCAGAGTACACACTATATCTCTGAGTAGGAGATAGGGAGAGCCAGAAGACCCCTGAACTGTCTTTCCATTCGCTGTAAGCATAAAGACAATCATGTGTTCGCTGTCTTCTAAGCCCTACCTAGTTAAAAGAAAAGGAAGCCTGGGCTGAAGAGCTAACTTTACAATTAAGAGTACATGCTGGGCTGAGTGGTGGTGGCACAAGGCTTTAGTCCCACCCAGCACATGGGAGCAGAGCCAGGAGGATCTCTATGAGCTCAAGACCAGCCTGGTCTACAGAGAGAGTTCCAGGACAGGTTCCAAAGCTATAGAGAAACCCTGTCTTGAAAAAAGAAAAAAAAAGGGCACATGCTGGTCTCGAGATGATCCAAATTTCCTTCCCACATCAAAAGGCTCACAACCACCTTTAATTCCAACCCCAAAGAATCTGATGCTATTTTCAAGTCTTCTCGGGCACCACACCCACATAGTGCCAATGTGCAAACAGACACCTAGACATACATTTAGGCATGTACACAAAAATAAAAACAACTCAACAAAAGTAAGAAGAAGAAATTAAGGTACAGAAAATGTTCTAATAACATAATTGGTAGCTACCAAAAGAGGAAGCCAAAGTTTTGAAGGAATGCATTCTCACCAAATGAAAATACTTAGCAAATAAAAAGCCATTTTTGTTTTCTGCTCTATATTTGTGACTTCACTTGGGTAACCCAGCTAATTTACTTCTTTATATACTGTGGTTTCAGATATGCAGTCATTTGTCCAGTGGACAGAACAAATATGCTTTTCTATGTAGTTCTTTGTGTTAATAAATATATGACACAAATTTAGTGAAATTTCTACTTTGTTTATTTTCAAAGTTCATAGTCAAAGATGAATATTTCATGGAGTTTGTATTTTGCATACTCAAGGTAGAAAAGTTTTAAACAAACATAATATTTTATCTGAAAAGTGAACTGTGAGAGAAAACGTCAACTCACACATAAGGATAAACATGACAAAATAACAAGTACAAAAATGTATGCCATTCCTTATAGTTGATCATACATTGGGAAACAGAACTATACATCAATAAGAAAAGAAACTACACAAATAGATACTAAACAATATGCTTTTGTAGGAACAAACACTGGAGAAATCAGGAAATTAAATCACTGGAGAAATCAGAAAATTAAAAAGTTTCTAGAACCAACTAAAAATGACAGCAGAATTTAGCAACTTCTAGAATAAAGCTAAGGCAGTTCTGAGAGGAAATTTTATAATCATACATGTTTACACTTTTTAAAAACATCAGATAAGGGCCAAAGAGAAGGCTATGCCATTAAGAGCATTTGCTCTTGCAAAGGACACAGGTTCAATTTCTGACACTCAAATGGTGGCTCACACTCATTCATAACTCTAGTTCCAGGGGATCTGATACCTTCTTTTGATACCTGAGGGCACCAAACACACTTGTGGTACACATGCATACATACAAGCAAAGTACTTATACACATAAAATAAAAATCTTTCAAAAAAATTTTTTTGGTTTTTCAAGACAGGATTTCTCTGTGAGTTTGGAACCTTTCCTGGATCTAGCTCTTGTAGACCAGACAGGTCTCAAACTCATAGAGATCCGCCTGCCTCTGCCTCCCAACTGCTGGGATTATAGGCATGCACCACCTCTGCCCGGCTTTTCAAAATTTTTTAATCAGAAATAATGCAATTATAAAATAAAAAGCCAATTCTGTTTTTAGTTACTTGTTTTAAGTTAAACTCTGAAAACATGTACAGGGGACTAGGTAAGGCTTATCCCTGTAATTAATTACATCAGAACGTAGTGTGAATACAATTAAATAATCCTATTCAGATATCCCTGATGGACAGACCATCCTCAATGTCAGAGATCTGCAGAATAGGACATTTGAAATGTTTAATGTAACAGACAGACATGGCAGCTCCAGGCAGCATCCATCTCCTCCAAAGAAGATGGATGGGCACAGAAGAACCTCCACCTGGAACTTGCTTCAAAAGTGGCAACCCCAGACACTGAGCAAACACTGCCTTTCACCTCAGCTACTGCCAAGACCCTCTTCACACCATGGACAAACAGAACACTGGGGAATTGACTGCTTCGAGTTACCTAAACAAAGGTAGGATGTCTGGTCATCCCACAAGTTCCTAGTCCACAAAATGTCTGTTGGATCTTCTGGAGCCTGACAGGCCCAGGCCTTTGTACCCCTCTCTCTCTCTCTCTCTCTCTCTCTCTCTCTCTCTCTCTCTCTCTCCTTTCCACCCCCTTCCCCAATAAACTCTCCATATCTCTCTCTCTCTCTCTCTCTCTCTCTCTCTCTCTCACTCTCTCTCGCGCGCGCCACCTGCTTTTTTTTAATTATAACAGACATAACAATAGACACTGAGGAAATCCAAAGAATCATTAGGTCATACTTTAAAAACTTGTAATCCACAAAATTTGAAAGTGTAAAAGAAATGGATAATTGTCTTAATAGATACCACTTACTGAAGTTAAATCAATGTCAGATAAGCAATTTAAATAGACCTATAACCCCTAAGGAAACAAAAGTAGTCATTAAAAGTTTCCCCCCCCCCCATCCCAAAAAGAAAAATCCAGGCCAGATGGTTTTAGTGCAGAATTCTGTCAAACTTTTAAAGAAAAGCTAATGCCAATACTCTGCAAATTATTTCACAAAACAGAAGCAAAAGAAACATTGCCAATTGATTTTATGAGGCCACAGTCACCCTAATACGCAAACCACAAATATTCAACAAAGAAAGAATTACAGACCAATTGCCCTCATCAACATAGATGCAAAAATACTCAATAAAATACTGGCAAAATGAATCCAGGAACACATCAGAAAAATCACCCACCATGATCAAGTTGGCTTCATCCAAAAGATGCAGGGATGGCTCAACATCTGAAAATCGGCTAATATATTCTAACATATAAACGAATTGAAAGAAAAAAACCCACATCATCATTAGATGCTTAAAAATCCTTTCACAAAGTCCAACACTTCTTAATGATAAAAGTCTTGGAAAGATTAGGTATAATAGGGACATACCTAAGCATAATAAAGGCAATTTATAGCAAACCTATAGCCAACATCAATTTAAATGGAGATAAACTTAAAGCAATTTCACTAAAATCAAGAACAGGCAAGACTTTCCACTCTCTCCATATCTGTTCAATATAGTACTTGAAGTTCTAACAAAAGTAATAAACAATTTAAGGAGATTAATGGGGACACAAATTGAAAAGGAAGTATAACTATTGTTATTCATAGATGATATAGTAGAATACATAGGTGACCCCCAAAATATTTTATCAAGGAACTCCTACAGTTGATATACACCTTCAGCAAAGTGCCTGGATACATGATTAACAACACCACCAAGAAAAACAATCAATATCCCTCCTTCATACAAATGACAGACAGAGAAAGAAATCAGGAAAGTAACGCCTCTCCCAATAACCACAAATAATATCAAATATCTTGGGGTAACGCTAACCAAAAGAATTAAAGACTTTTGTGATAAAAACTTCAGGTCTTTGAAGAAAGAAATTGAAGAAGGTATCAGAAGATGGAAAAATCTCCCGTGCTTATATGTCAGTAGGATCAACAAAATAAAAATGGCTATCCTACCAAAAGCAAACTATAGATTCAATTCAATCCCCATCAAAATTTCAACATAATTCTTTACAGATCTAGAAAGAACAATACTCAGCAAGAAAAAAACCCCATCATAGCTAAAACAATCCTGTACAATGAAGAACTTCTAGAAGTTATTACCACTCCTGATTTCAAACTGTACTATAGAACTTTAGTAATAAGAATCTCATGGTATTGACATAAAAATAGACAAGTTGGGGCTGGAGAGATGGCTCAGTAGTTAAGAGCACAGGCTGCTCTTTCAGAAGTCCTGAATTCAATTCCCAGAAACCACATGTTGACTCACAACCATCTATAGTGAGATATTATAGATTCTCTTCTCTAGAAAGAAGAGAAACATAGAGCCAGAATGCTCATATAAATAAATAAATCTTTTTTAAATGTTTTTTTAAAAAGACAGGTTGTGCAGTGGTATTCACTTGAAGACCCATATTAAATTTACACACCTATAGATACCTGATTTTTGATAAAGGAGCCAAAAATGCACAACGAATAAAGGAAAGCATCTTTAACAAATGATGCTGGTCTAACTGGATATTAGCATGTAAAAAATGCAAATAGAGCCATATCTATCATTCTGCATAAAGCTCAAGTGGATCAAATACCTCAGTGTAAGACACTGAACCTGATAGAAGAGAAAGTGGGGAATAGCCTTGAACACATTGTCACAGGAGACAACTTCCGGAACGGAAACACCAGTCACAAGGATACTCAGATTAACAGTCAATAAATGGGACCTCATAAAACTGAAATGCTCCTGTAAGGCAAAGGACACCATCAATAGGACAAAACTGCAGCCTATAGAATGGGAAAAGATTTTCACCAACTCCACATCTGACAGCGGGCTAATATCCAAAACATATAAAGAACTCAAGAAACAACTAGACATCAACAAACCAAAGAATCCAATTTAAAAATGGTATGGCGAGTTAAACGAGATGTCTCAACAGAGGAGTTTTAAATGTCTGAGGACCATTAAAGAAATGTTTAGCACCCTCAGCCATCGGGGAAATGCAAATAAAAACTGCTTTGAGATCCCGTCTTACACCAGTCAGAATGGCTAAGATCAGAAACACAAGTGACAGCTCCTGCTGGAGAGGACATGGGAAACGGTCAAGGGGGGATGTATGGATCTCCCTGGGAAGGTGAAATAGAATTGATTTTTCGTGGGTGAACTGGGGATGGGATAGGGATAGGAACAGGAGGAATCAGCTGTGGTAGGAGATGGAGGGAGAGAGTACTGGTAGAGACAACTAGAACTGTGGACATTGGGTGATGTGAAAGCCTAGTCCAGTGGAAACTCCCTGGAATCTTCAAGTGACCCCAGTTAAGACTCTTAATAATGAGAGATATGGAACCTGATCTGCCGTCCTCTGTAACCAGGCAAGGCTACCAGCAGTGGGACTAGGACAGAACCAGTAACAAAACCTTTAATCTACAGATCCAAGGTTTGTTGAGGTGAAGCTGGCACAGAACTTGTGGGAGTGGTCAGCCAATGACTGGTCCAACTGGAAGCCCATGCCATGAGAGGGAGTCCATGTGTGATGCTGCCCGAATGGTCAGGAACCAGAGGCTAGACAGCCCAGAGATCCTGGATAGAAGCAAATGTGCCTGGGGAAAAAATTCAATGAAATGGTTACTAATGATATTCTGCTATATCCATAGACCAGTGCCTAGCCAAATTGTCATGAGACAGGTGTCCAGCAACTGATGAGAGCATATGCAGAGACGCACAGCCAAACATTAGGCTGAGCCAGGGGAACCCTAAAGTAGAGGGGAGAACAACTGTGGGAGACAGAATGATTGAGAGCACCAAGGGAGCACAACCCACAGAATCAACTAACCAGGGCTCATTGGGGCTTCCAGAGACTGGAGAGGCAATCAGGGAGCCTACATGGGCCTGGCCTCTGCGTTTATGTTATGGTTGTGTAGCTGGGTGTTCTTGTGGGACTCCTGATAGTGGGAGTGGGATTGTTTCTGACTATTTGGCCTGCTCTTGGTACCCTTTTCCTCCTCTTCAGTCCTGATATGAGGGTTTGTGCCTAGACATATAGTCACTTATTATGCCATGTTTAGTTGATATCCCCGGAAGATTTGTTCTTTTTTTTTTTTCAAGGAAAATGAAGAAACAGTGGATCTGGGGAGAGAGGAGATGGAGGTGAAGATTGGGAGGAGTTGGGGAGGGGAAATTATGGTCGAGATGTAATGTATCACGTAAGGATAAAGAAAAAATACTAACCAATAAACATGAACAATTTAAAGAAGAAGAGGAAGAGGAAGAGGAGGAGGAAGAGGAGGAAGAAGAAGAAGAAGAAGAAGAAGAAGAAGAAGAAGAAGAAGAAGAAGAAGAAGAAGAAGAAGAAGAAGAAGAAGAAGAAGAAGAAGAAGAAGAAGAGATTCTAAGAAGCTAGAGAAACTGGACAAGATGAATAAATTTCTCAACACATATGACCTGCCAAAATTCAATCAAGAAGATATAAATAAACAGACCCGTTGTAAGCAAAGACCCTGAAGCAATAATGAACTCTTCACAAAGAAAACACCAGGACTAGGAGATTCATTGCTGAAATCCCCCAATCTACTATAGAACATCTAACACCAACACTTAGCAAATCTCCATAAAAAAGAAAGAAACACTCCCACATTTACTCTGTGAAGCCAGTATTACCAAATACCAAAACCAGGTATGAACAAAACAACAACAAAAAAAGGAAAACTAAAGACCAAACTCGCCAATGAATGCAGAGCAAAAGTTCTCAATAAAATTTTCATAAATTGAATTTAAGAGCACATTATAAAAATTGCAAATCATGGCTTGATTGTGGTTTTTTGTTTGCTTGTTTTGTTTTGTTAGGTTTTTATTTGCTTGTGGTTGTTTCAAGACAGAGTTTCTCTGTGCAACCCTGGTTATCCTGGACTCACTTTGTAGACCAGGCTGGTCTCAACCTCAGAGATCCACCTGCCTCTACCTCCTGAGTTCTGAGATTAAAGGCCTGCCACCACTGCCCCAGTTTGGCTCAGTTGGTTTTGTTCCCTGGATGCAAGTCTGGTTCAGACTTTACATACACTGAATGAACATGAATCATTGGAGAAATCAGAGTGCAAACTGAAAGTTCCTAGACCCAAATCAAAAGACAGCACAACTTAGCAGACAAGACGGGATAATGCTGATGTGTAGTACAGGACAAAAACAGATTTGAGGACAGAAATCTCATGATCCTCTGGACTGATAGAGAAAAAACTTTTGAAGAACTTCAACATTCCTTCACAACAAAGGCCCCAAACAAAGCAGGAATAGAAGGAATCTATCCCATAATAAAAGCTGTATAAGATAGACTCCCAACAAACATTATACTATAACTGGAAAAATGAGAGCATTTAATCTAAAATCTGGAAACAAATGGGTGACCACTGTTCATTCTTATTAAATACAGGGGTTAAAATCTTAGAGAAATAACACAAGATATAAAAGGGACACCAACAAGAAAGGAAGAAGTCAGGTTATTTCTGTTTGAAGGTGGCATGATCCTAAAATTAAAAGACCCTGCAGAATGTACCAAATACAAATATAATAATATTATATAATAAATACTTTCAACAAAGCCATCAGAGAGAAATCCAGCTTGCAAAAGTGAGAAGCTTCTCTGTATGCCAATGCTGAAATTATGGAGAAAGAAGTTGGGGGGAATACTCCACTCACAAAAGCTCCGAAAATAATACTTAGAAATAAATCTAACCAATGAGGTGAAAGAAGAACTTCACAATGAAAATTTCAGACAATGAGAAGAAAAATTTAAAGAAGACAACGAACGTAAGTAAAATACTTCAAGATGTAGGCATAGGCGAGAACTTAATTAACAGATTAAAGAGCACTGCAAATAACCTCTGATGGCCAATGGCCACAATGAATTTGTCATTATGAGATGGACACAAGGCTTTGAAGAACAGGGGTGGGATATTATGGTTTGCAGTGGTATGTTTAAGTATATATTTTGATGGATAATTTCAATTGTTGGCTTGTTCAGACTCAGAAACACATTAGGGAAGCTCCCTTTTAGGTGTGTCTGTGGGGGCATCTCCCTGCCCCAGAGGATTCACTGAGAGGCAAGGCATGCCCTTACTGAGTTGGTACCACCCCCTAGCCTGGAGCCTTAGGTTGAATAAAAAGTGAAGAAAGAGACAGTAGCTTAACCCCAACACTCATCTCTCTCCATTTCCTGACCATGGACACAATGAGACCTCACATTTCTACCACCACCCTCCTGGTCATGAGGTTTTGTGTCCCCTTAAGCAGCAAGCCAATAGGAACCTGTCTTCATTATTGTTTAGTTCAGTATTTCGTCACAGCAGCAAAATAAGTAACTAAAACAAAACCATTAGCCACAGAGGAAAGCAGATTAGAATCACAGTGCCTCACTCAACAGTTAGGCTGGGGCTGCTGAGGGTCCACAGGGCAGAGTACCTAGACTCCACCGAGTAACAGAAGGAGAGACAACCAATCACTTGAAATGAAAGTGCCTGTCTCTGTCTCCCTTCCTCCTTCCCTCCCTGCCTCTTGCCCTCTCCCTCTTCTTTCTTGTTCTTTGTCTCTCTTTCTTCCTTGTGTTTGAGACCACACCCATGGCCTCATGTATGCTTGGCAGGTACTCTACCACAGAGCTACATCCCAGCCTCAGATTCCTGTCACCTCCTCTCAGAATAACAGAATATCACTTCTGCTATTATTAGTCTGATAAACCAACCGTAGTCTAATATGTTGGGGAAAAACCAGAGCTGTGAACACGGGGTTTACTGGCGTTGTTGCTGTGACCAGAATTGGTCCCCTCCAAGATATCAGATCCTAATTTCTTAAACCTTCAAATATTTCCATACATGACAAGGTCTTTGCACATGGGATTGACTGAAGGCACATTTCAGCAGAGATGTTCCTAACTGCCATCACAAATGTCACCCTACCAGCATTTCAGAAGCCCACTTTAGACACAGAATAGAAGGTGAAGTGACATAGAGAACACAGCCCTTGAGGACAGAACTGTGAACCAGTAGACTCTAGCAAGCAACAGAAGCAGGAAGTCACAGTATCCATATGCTCCCCTTAAACATTCAAACAGATGCAATCCTGTCAGCTCCCTAGTTTTTGCCTAGTAATTCTGATTTCATTCAGAGTTCTGCCCTCCAGAACCATGAGTGAATGGGTTCCAGGTATTTAAGTCACTTGGCTTGGGGTATTCTATATAGCGGCTGCAGGCAACTAAACTAAGATCCCAGAGGCTGGTTATATCCCCTCCTAAGAGACAGGGAGTAGCTACTGTGCAATTTCATTTTCCTCTCTGAGTCATGGTCAAATTTTGTCATAGTCCAACACTAGCTTGCATATGTTTTTCAGCTATCAGAGGTAAAAACTGCTTGTCAAACATGAAATGAATACTCTAAATGCCAAGCCAGAAATATAACAGCCAGCTGGATATATTTAGCTTGGCCTACACCACTCACTGATGTAGAGAAAAACATAATAGGCCTAAGCTCACGAGTAACAGGACATAATCCATCCTCCTTTCCTTAACAGCGGTGTGACATGGGCCGTTGTTACTTGATATATGCCAAATAGCTGGCTAGGAATAAATCCAAGATGATCAATGTTCCAATCATCTCGGATCCAGGTAGCATCATCTGGGGTTATTTTCTCTAACGCGAGCTGTAGATTTTCATCTGAAGCACTTTTGTACACTTGGGTTTCTTCTGTAATATTTTTCCAAGGCAAAACCATAACAGCTTAGCTGGGGAACACCCACCCCTTGACGCAGCAGAGCCATAACATTTGCTTTGGGGAAACCTTTCCCTGGAGCAGGGCCATAAGCTGCTAAGCTTGCAGTGACTTTGCGCTCTTCCTTGGTTCCCGGCGGCCAGGATACCTTTCCATCCCAGCTGCAATGCTTGCACCCATGCTTACCACCCTAGTCCACCTCCTTCCCAGCTCCAGTTCACCCATAAAATCTGTTCTTTTTAAAAAGTCAGCTCTGGCCATCATAACAAAATGCTACAGAGCAGGAAACATTTAAACGCAGGAGTCGATTTCCCTTTCTGTAGTCCAGCACTCCAAGAGTAAGGCGCTGTCGGGGCTGACTTATACTGAGTGCTCTCTCCTTGGCCTTCACTGGGCACATGTTTCTGTGTGCACATGCCCTGTCTCTTCTTATGAGAATGTCGGTCCTGATGGTTGACAGTCTTATACTGTCTCTTCACTTCTTTCTAGAGCTTCACCGGGTAAGTGTTTAGGGGTTCTTAAAGTTTATCCATAACACGGCATAGCCTGGCATAGTGACACAATATTCTGAAAATAGTGCTTATGGTCTGTTCGCCACTCTAGAGGCGCTGGGACCTGGGAGAACAGAGCTGATAAATGAGGGGGACTTCAGTCTCACACAAAAGCCAACTTTGAGCATCGGGCAGTTTACACGCTGAGGATTAAGGATCACACAAGTAATCACAATCACAAGCCACACATGACAAAAACATAGACATAAATAACAACAGCTAAAAGGATCTTTCTCCTGTCTGGTACACACAGGAGGAGCACAAGAATACAGTCCAAGAACAAGTCTGTGTTCTGAAGAAACTGAGGTCACGAGACTCTTGTTTCCTTGGCGTTTTTTCATAAGCACTCAGAAATATCCTCATAGGAATCCCTTGGACTGTGTTCTGACAACAGTCTAAGACTGGAATTGTGCTGGACCACACAGCAGGAGTTGTTCATAATACACCTTCAAGTCACTTCAGACTTGACTGCTCTCCTACTGTGTATTCAGTCTGTTGAACTGGCTGTGGTGGTTTGAATGCGAATGGCCCCCATAGAGGCTCATATATTTGAAGGTTTGGTTCCCAGCTGGTGGACCTGTTTAGGATGGTTAGGAAGAACAATCATGATGGAAGAGGTATGTGGTTGGGGAGTGGGGTGGCATTATGGTTTCCAAAGCCACCTCCAGGCCCCATCTCTACCTCTGCCTTAAGTTTGTGGACCAGGTATCAGCTCTTAGCTACACTACAGCACCATGTCTTCCTGCCTGATGTCACCATCTTCCCCATCATGATGCTCATGGATTCTCTAAAACTATAAGCAAGACCCCAAGCCAATGCTTCCTTGTATAAATTGCCTTGGTTGTGGTATCTCTTCTCAACAACAGAATAGCAACGAAGACACCTACCTGCCTTTAAGAAAACAATGTAAAAATCAAACCTGAATTGCACTGAATGTCCCACATAATCAGCTTTTACAACCTAAGCTAAAATAGAGTTGTAATCCTAAATTATGTATTCTTCCATGTCTCTGACCCAGAGTAATGCATGTGGCTTATAATTATTATCTTGAAACAGCAAATATAGGCCAAAAAATGGCCTTACAAATGAATATCCACCATTAATATTAAATGCAACATATGGATGTTGCTTGATAAACAATGATGTTTACAATACTGTTTGTTACCTGGGTCAGTAGCACTCAGGGATTTAATCCCTTGTAAAATTCTGTTAAAGATTTCTGTAAAGTGTCCCTCATACCTTCCTCATGTGATGCTTTCTTTACCATTCAATAAAGACAGCAAAGCCTTTGTTAGGAAGAGACACATGAGGGTAGAAACAGGCACATACAGACACACAGCAACACCCGTTAGCACATTTAGGATGTAAAAATGAAAGCGAAACTTACAAAAGAAGGGAAATAAAAGACCCCTGCAGTTTGATAGTGTCCTCCCAAAAGAAGCATGCACTGGAAACCTAATCCTGGAGTGGGGGAGGGGGTACCAAAAAGAGGCCACCAGGCCTGTTCAGTACTACTCTTCAGGGACTAGATTAAAGTGAATATCTCTTTCCTCTCCTCTCTTCTCCTCTCCTCTCCTCTCCTCTCCTCTCCTCTCCTCCCCTCCGCTCTCCTCCCTCTCATCTCCTGAATTCACTCCCACTTTGCCATTCTACCAAGACTTTCACCACGTAAGAAAAACCTCACCACGCATGAGCCCTCAAACTGTAGGATGTCTAAGCCTCTAAAAACTAAGAGCTAAGGAATTTCTGTTCTTTTTAGACTTTCCAGTCTCAGGTATTCAGGTCCACTTAAAACTTACAAATCAGTAAATGGAATTTTACTTACTGCCATGAAATAACTACTTGAAGGATTAAGTATAGCGTGACCGGGTCCTCTGCTGAGTAAGCCTACAGGCTGGGATTGGGAGTCAAGGAAACAGTGTTGGCCATATCAAAGCCATTATGTACCATGTGCTACTGCTTTTGATGAACCTTTTAGAAGTACTTATCAAAAGCCATTGAGAGAATTATACTCTTAGAAGACTGTTTAAGAGGTCAGATGAACCAACCCCTTCTCCACACATATTCTTAAAAGAAAAAAAGAAGAAAAATTTGTGTCAATAAAGTTGTCATTTGTTTGCTTGTCTGAGACAGAGTTGGCCTTGAATTATGTTGGCCAGGCTGGCCTTGGACTCACATTACTTTGACTGCCTCTGCCTCCCAACCTCATGAAGTATCCACCACAGAAGACTCTGACATAGGTTTAAGTCAACAGAAAGTCTTTATTAGCCAACCAGCAACTACACTAGGTGCTCAGGATCCTGGGGTAGCATTGAAGCTTTTTCAGGGTGAGCTTTAAGCAAACAAAACAAAACAACAACAAAACCACATCCTGAGATGACATACTTCATTTAGCAAGAACAGCTAGCCAGAAGCAAAACTACAGACACCAAAAAGCAAGGTAAGTACATTTAGAGACTCTCCCAGAACTACGGACTTTGATGGATTAGATGTTTTAGTGTTGTTGTTGTTTTGTTTTGGCATAGTGAATTTTATGTCCTGTATGGTATTTCCATCATAGAGCCAGTTGTTCTAAGATTTAGAGGCCTATTAAGGTCTGAGGCCTGTTACACCAAGTTCTGGGATTATAGACCTATGCCAGCACACTAGCCTCTGCTCATAATTTTGGACTAATGATATCCTAAGTACTGTAATCTGCTGGCCTTCCCTGTTACCTGGGTACCCTGTCCCTTTGAGGGACAAGCCCCACCCATTCCCAATCCCCCCTTCCTGCTGAGGCAAGCAGATCTCACACCTCCATTCCAACTCTCTCTCTTTGTCCATCCTTCTTGTGAAGAGGCAAATTCTGCCTCTCTCCCTTCTTCCCTTACCCTTTCTTTCTTCTCTTTCTCTCTCTCCCAGCCCCCAACATAATAAACTCTATAACCAAGCTCTCTCTGCATGGTGTGCCTGTCTGTCCCTCACCTATCGTGGTCTCACACCCACCAGGGTACCAGTCCGGATCACCCATGTTATGAATGATAACATTGGTGCGTGACTCGGCCAGGCTCTCTCCATGTCCCCTCCTGCCCGTGGGTGGGCAGGCTAAGGCATGCAGGGACCCTGGACCTGGACCACTTTCCAACTTCCTGTGTCAGCTCCATCACTACATACAACACAGACTAAATTGTAAGGTCCCCTTCTCCAAGTAGCTTTCGCTGACATTCATCTCTGCTAATTACCCATGACTAAGGACTGGGATATCATTTCTCGTGTCTCAGACTGTAGTCCCTCATCCATTAGGAGTGGCCCTGGTCCCGACCCTCTGAGCTGAGGAGCCTTAGGATGGCCTAACCTATCACTTGACCCTTGCTCTGTCTCAAAGACATTTGCAGACTACTAGTCTTTGAGTCTCTCACGTCCTCGGCCTTGGAAAATAAACTTTCCAATACTATCTGTCCAACCTCCCCACTGAGATTTTTTAACAGATGCTAAACCTCTAAGTTTCATGCCTTACTTACAAATTCCAAACCTTACCCACCTTACACTAACAAATGCCCTACACACCCCTTAACTTATAACCCAAAGTGGGAGTTTTCTAATTTCTATCAGCAAACAGGCAGACAAAAAAGTTTCTATCCAGCCATGCTAAACTCTGTCCTTCCAGCATCTCACGCCCATCCATTTTTCCTTTTGCTGGGCAGCACCCCCACCTGTAACTGCTCTTTTTCTCTCTCCTATTCTATCTCTGTCACTGCTACCACTAGTCCTGCAGGAACCAGCAAAACTAGCCAGATCCGCCAGGTGGCTGTACCAGTCCCAGCCTTCACTGCCTGCGGTGGCTGGTAGTGCTGAGTAATTTTCCTGTCTACTTCATGTATGTATAAATACATGAATGTATAAATGGTGTGGCCACACAGATGTGATTCTGTTTTAAATGTGTGCCCTACACATCCTCTAAGTCTCTCTTGTCATTTGTATCTGTTTAAAATTCCCGCCACAGCTCTGAAAACATATTTTCTGAGCTGTTACTCAGAACACGTTACTGCCACCATCTTGACTATGGACAAGGAGGACAGGTCAGATGACTTCAGCACTGTCTTGACTAAGGGCAGGGCAGGTACCAAGTAGCCATCTTTACTGAGGTACTTCTCCTTGTCTCGTCTCACTGTTTAAATTCCTCTTACTGACTCTGTTACATGTGTGTTCTGTGCAGTGGCATGCTTTTGGTAGGGCCCACCAAAGCATCCACTTCACCCAACTCTTGTTTAATATATGTGTGTGTGCATGCATCTGACTTTTGAGTTAACTTTATGTGTGAACTTAAGTTAGCTTTAACTCTGTGTATATACTTGTATGAAACTTAAATTCAATTGTGTATACTTGTACATGTACTTACTGTTAAAAAATGTTTTAAGTAGTTCCGGTCGTAATGAGCTCTGTTCATTCTATCTAATTCCAGACTAATAAAGCAGTAAGTCTCAAATATTTTAAATTGATATATACTTTTAAATCTGTTACAACATACTGTATATGTAATATGACTCTGCTTTAAAATATACTCTATATAATGATAAAAATTTAAGGTTATAAAAATCTATTTCAGATTTTAAAAAGCTAACCTAGAGATTTCCTGTAAGCTGTGCTCCACTGTTGTCTGTCCTGCCCTTAAGCTTCTATTGTAAACAGTTTTTTTCTTCTTTGTCTTTCACAGGTATAAATCTCACCTGTTAAGTTAAAATCCAGTACAGTCAAGCTTGGAGTCAGCTCTCCAGGCAGATCCTATACTGTACTTATAATTTATCTATGCTCAATAAACAGCCCTCAAGTGCTCAGAGGTCTCACAATATGGCATTTATATCTTTAATTATTAAAAGGCTTTCATAACAGAGAGACAGATTGGCCCCTAGCAGCAGCACCCCATTTCCTCCAAAGAAGACAGAAGACATAGAGGCACAAAACAACATCCATCCGCAAATTGTTTCATCAAGTGAAAGTGCTAACTACTCGGAAAACTACCTTTCATCTAAAATCCTGAAAATCTCCAGACAGTAGACAGAATTGGCTAGAATTGATGGTCTAACTGCTCAGGGCAAGGAGGTTTGTCTTCCTACAGGCGTCATAACCCACAGGATCTTCTAGAACCTGGCAGGCCCTGTGCTAAACAGCAGAATGCAAATACAGACCTGATGCCCCTACCCTCAATGACCATGAAGGACCCTAAAGATCCTTTATGGATCTAGGTAGCCAATCGAGTAAGTTCTCTGTCATTTTTTTTAAATCAGTAACTCGAGTAAAATTTTATCCATCCCAAAGATCTGTGATGCAGTTTGACAACTGAGAGATTTTGCCAGTTTAAAAAGGACAACCTCACCAAACAAATTTCAGTATAACTTCTTAACATGTTCTAAATAAAAGGTGTTTAAGCTATACAAATGCAAATTATTAAGGTGTGTACCTGCAAGTTATAAAGGTCTGAGGACAATGCAAGTTATCAAACTTTTCTCTCAGGCTACCTTTCATAGTGTTAGCATTATCAATAAAATGCTGATAAGCTATTAATCTAACTCTGACAGCATATTACTAATACCATTACTGCAAGATCAAGATTTTAAATTCTCTTTGGTCATTTTCTAAAGATACTTTTCATTGTGCAAAAACACTGTCACAGTCATTTTGACATGTTGACAGATGTTTCTGTCCTGCCCGGTCCCACAGCTGTTCAGTCCCAAAGAAACCCACAGGGGTCTACATTAACTATAAACTGGCTGGCTATTAGCTCAGGCTTCTTATTAACTCTTACACCTTACATTAACCCATAATTCTTGTCTGTGTTAGCCACGTGGCCTGGTACCTTTTATCAGCGAGGCATTCTCATCTTGCTTCCTCTGTGTCTGGGTGATGACTGCAGACTGATCCTTTCCTCTTCCCAGAATTCCCTTGTTCTTGCCACCCCACCTATACTTCCTGCCTTGTCACCCTGCCTATAATTCCTGCCTGGCTACTGACCAATCAGCATTTTATTAAAACACGTGATAAATCTTTACAGGGTACAAGACTATTGCCGCACAGCACTGGCATAAATATGCTGCTGTTTATATAATGTATATGTCTAAAACTTATGTTTTACAAACTCAAAGAATTCTTATGAGTTCCAGAGAGCCAAATTAAATGATCCACCTTAAACAGGTCCAAGAGACACTGGACAGTTCCACACCACAAATCCTAGACAGGAGTAAAGCAACCAGATACCCCAAGCCAGGACATGACCAGCACCCAGTTGACTCAGGTCCCTCAAGACTCCAACATCAACAAACCAGCAGGAAGCAGTCTTGAGAACCAGACGCCCTCATCCCCTTAACCTGTCATGCCTAACTCCTCAACTTTTAATTATAAGAAAAAGGTGGGAATGTTGTAATTTGCTTGCCTGCCCTGTCACGTAGACAAGCCATGCCCACTCCTAATCTCCCCATTCCTGCCAAGGCAAGCAGATCTTCCATCTTCATCTCTCTCTGTCCATCCTTCTTCTGAAGAGTCAGATTCTGTCTTTCTCCTTTCTCCCCTTCCCTCTTTCTTTCTTCTCTTTCTTTCTCTTATTCTCTCCCCGCCCCCAGAAATAAACTCTATACCCAAGCTCTCTCTACATGGCATATCTGTCTGTCTCTCACCTGCCACAGTTTCCCACCTGCCAGGGGACCTGTGGGGTCAATGGCATCATGAATGATAACTCTAGGTCCACAGACCATATTTCATAGGCTTTCCTGCTTGGATTGATAACTATAATGTTAATCTGTTCTGTTCCTATAGCAAAATGCATGAGTGTGGGCATGTTATTCAAGCAAAGGAAAAAGAGGTTTATTTAGTTCACAGTTCAAGATTGGGCAGCAATACCAATTGGGTATCTGGTATGGGATATTATGGTAGATGTCATGGTTGAAGCACAGATAAGAGAGACAGGCAGTCTCTCACCGAGGGCACAACTTGCTCTGTAGAGAGATAACTCATTCCACAAGACCAGCATTAATGATGGCTTCTTAGGAAGACAGCACCCCTAAAACCTGATTTCTTCCCACTGGCCCCACCTGGACCAGCACCATTACTTTGTACATCCCCACGCTGGAACCAAGGAAGAGATCTTTTTCCAAACCAGACTGTGCAGTGGGACATCACTGTGTGGATTGCAGAGAGTTCCTGTAGAAAAACAGCTCAGGATGCTCACGGCTGTCACTCTCGTTCATGTCTTCGCTGTTCCTGCCTCCTAAGGAGAGCCTGCAGCAAGCATGCTCCCAGGACTGTGCATTTGCTATGCTCCTGGCTGGCCTATCACATACCTGTGGCCTGTGGCTGAGACCAGCAGATAGTCCTGTCCTGTAGATAAGGAACTGCTTGCTTCTCTCTCCTAGGCCGCTTCCCTCAGTGATCCTGACTTTTGTCTTGCTTTATCCAGTGACTTTCTATAAACTGCCTTTAACTTTCACTTTCATTTCAAAGAGGTGGCGGAAGAGGCAGAGGGTGGAGAAGGTCATTTTGCATCGCGGTGGGACGCCTAGAAGGAAAGTTATACCATACAACAGAGCTCACGTGGGAGGTTTATTGGGGGAGGGGGTAGAGGAAAGGACAGAGCAACAAAAGAGGCCCCCGGGATCTGAGCTGCGGAAGAGAGAGGAGACATTGGATGGGTCTGCTTTTTTGTAAAGGAGTACGGAGCGTGCACCTGAGACTTGAGTAAGCTGTCAGGACCCCTACAGCTGGCCAGTGCAAGTGCCTGAGTACCAACCAGTGCATGTGCACAAGGAGTGCTTTTAGTGACTGCAGCTGAAGATCCCCAAGGGCAGGTCAGCATACTCCCTGAATGCTAGCAGGAACCCTGTTTATGCTATGACTTTCTGCAGGATTTAGCCAAGTTAGGAACTTATTTATAAACTCATTTATAAAAATAATGTTATGCAGCCAGGTGGTGGTGGTGCACCTTTAATCCCAACCCTTTGGAGGCAGAGGCAGGCAGATCTCTGTGAGTTCTTGTAGATCAGGCATGATCTACAGGAGCTGGTTCTAGGAGAGCTAGGACTGTTACACAGAGAAACCCTGTCTTGAAAAAAGTCAAAACCAAAATCATCATCATCATCATCATCTTACGCCAATGCAGGATGATTTTTATGCTTCCAAACACCTGTCTATTTAAGTCTACCACCTTTTATAATATAAATTTTAATATTCATAAAAAATAAAATTTTATAGTTGGAAAAGTAGATCCTAGAGATGGGAAACAGAAATCAGTACTGCACGACATGCAGATGGCACTCCACAGCTCAAAGTGTCAATAAAATATTGAGAAATACCTTTTCTTCTGATGGGAGAATTCTTGATTTTTGCCGAAAGTTCAAGCATGTTATAAAATAGATCAGAGATCCCTTTAAAAGTTCAAGTCCACCTCTATGTTGTTATTCAGTTAAAAAGTTGATAATTTCTTCGTTCACTTTCAAAAACTCATCCACAGCCACAAGCTAAGGCTTAAGGGTTACAGCTCAAGTCAAAAGGCCATCTAAACATTGCTTTAAAAGATTTTCAAATTTTGTACTCAGTATTTATTTCTTTTAGAACTTCTCTCATGAAGACATATTTCGCATTATCAATAAATATACTTATTTATTGAAAAGAAAATAAAGTCACATAAACATTTAACACAACATTCTTTTGATCTTTCTTCCTGTCAACTTCAATGTCATAGGATTTTACACTTATGATAAGAAGCATCTTGTTTTTTAACTTAAAAAATAAGAACTTTATCTCTGTTTTCTATACAGCTCTTTCCTGAGGGATTGAGGTGATCAGAAAAGACACAAAATCTGCTGTCCTGTGCCCAGAGTTATTGATCTCCAGGGCAATCATCTTCAGTCACTTTCTTCACAAGTGCCGACTTTCTCACACACATGCTGAAGATAATAATAACAGTGACCTCATTATCCACTCTGTTTTGAATCCAATGAGAAAATACAAAAGAAGTACTTCAACCTCTAAATAGTCTACAGAAATCTTTTTACTTTATTACAACAATCCTGGCATTTCCTGAAGTAATTTTAAATTTCTCCTTCTTTTTGGAAAGATGTAGAAAATCTATTTATACGTGACTTAGAAAACAGAACAGTAATTAAGAGCGGTGCTTTATTCTTAACCGAAGTATGCATTACTTAATCTATTTTATTAGTCACACTTCCTCTGTCTCTGAAAAGTCAATTCTCCTCTAGAAAGTGGAGGATTTTTCCATCTCACCAGTACAAACAGGTTCTGGAGTCTGTGGTGGGAACACCAAAGTTTTAGATACACTCTTTCCAACAGGTGTTTAAAATCCCAATGTTGTGACTTTGGATAAGGAAACACTCATTTTAACATATATCTAGTTTGTTCTTTGTTTTTAAATTTCTTCTTTGCTATTTTATGCTAATTTACTACCTATTTTTGTATCTATAATATCATTATATCTTATTTCATTTCAACATCATAGAGTCCAATAATAAAGTGACATACTGTGGGTGCTTATTAATGTCTACAATTCATCTCTCACAAGTCTCAGCCAGGGGAGGGGCTCAAGACCAAAGTACCAGGAGATTGGAGTAAGGAACACATGGTAACTTCTTGCTAGGCTCTTACCTGGTAGGGAGGGACTGAGCGGTCTCTCTGACCTTCACATAAAAGCACTAGTTCATCAGAGCTATGTTCTCAGAACCTAAATGTCTTCCAGCACCATCACTGTGGGGGCTAGGGGTTAACTGACTCTGGAGAGACCATAAATATTCAGACTACAGTCAAGTACTTAAATTCTACTTTACAACCTGAATGAATTAACATAAAGAAAAATGTGACAGAATATTTACTTCCAAAGATGCAGGGCAAATGGCACAGACACCAAACTGTATACTTCAAAATGGTTAATTGGTACATTTTATGGTATGGACTTTTCTACCATTAGATAGATGATAGATAGATAGATGATAGATAGATAGATAGATAGATAGATAGATAGATAGATAGATAGATAGATGGATAGATATAAGATAGGCAGATAGATGATGATAGATAGCTAGAAAAAGATAGATAGATAGATGATAGACAGACAGACAGACAGATAGTTAGATAGATAGAGTGACAGATGATAGATCACTTTCTATTTCCACGTACAAAGGCATAGAGAGATCAAGAGGTAAGAAATAATCTCCATCTGAAGTCACCTAGTTCTTCCTTCTAACATTTTGTCACCAAGTACTACAAAATCTAGAAAGGAACTATGCCCCTCTTATCAATAGTGACTTAGTATGAGCAAACTACAACAGCAAACCAAAATCTTTCATCTGCTTCACTCTGGATTAAAATTAGCCAAATGCATCCACGATACAAATACGAAGTTTATCTTTTAGGCTCTCCTTAGCAGAGGGATGTGATCCTTTCTCTGACAGTCAAGGTCTGAGGAATGATCTTCATTGTAAAGCCAAGCACTATTCTGTCTCACTGTGTTGCAAACGCTGTTTTGATTTGCTTTGATGACTAGGTCTCAGCCCTCACTAGACATGACCGGCCTGCAGATGCGGTAGATGGATGTGTCATTATAGCTTTTCACCACCAGAAGGAGCTCCAAACCACACTACGGGGACCGATTAGCCTGTTGGCAGAGAAAGGATATACTGCCTACAGCTGCAAAGTTTAAACCACATTAAAACTTAATGAAGAATTACAGAGCGGCTGAGGGAATTCTAACACTAAAAAAAATCTCCCAAAGACAAAACACAACACAAATGCCTGAGGCATTCTGTTAGCGCTGTGTTTTTGTTTTTGTTTTGAAGAGAAAAAATACACAAGAAATATTGATTCAATTAGAGAAGCTAAACAAGCCCTGAGGTTTTAAATAGAAAGAATTGACACAGAGTTTCTCAACCCTTCCGTCTGCCAAAATTCTCCTTCCGTTGGCATACTCCTCCTTGCATCCTTCTGATCCACCTCAGGTACCTCAATCTCTTAAGATTTGCCTCCCACATTAAGGACTTTAGTTTTCTCCTAAGGTTCCCGATGCTTGTAATTAATGCTTCATCTCTACTCGAGTGGGTAATGTCTATTATCAGCAAGATTTAGCTTCAAATGGCATACTCCTTTAATATACATAGTGATCTAATAGGAAGGGAAAGCACTGAGGACTAAAACGATAATGATTTCCAATTATAGGCAGGAGGCCAGGTGTGTGAAGCCAACAGAATATTGTGCTGGGCACTCTGTCAGCACCCTGGGTACACGCGAAATGATGATACAAATAACAAAACAACAGCTAAGAACATAAAAATAATAGTAAACTCTGCCCTTGGACTATTCCAGCCATAACAAAGTGCCACAAACTCAGTGATTCAGACAAGAGAAACTTATTTTCACAGAGCCCCAGAGGCTGGGACCTGAGATTAAGTTCTCAGCAGGGCTATTTCTTCCAAGAGTCGGCTTCGAACTGTCTTCTCATGGTTTTTCCTCCGACTATGTGTTCTTATCATTCCATCTTAGAAGCGCACAGGTTGCAGGCTTAGGGCGTAAGTAAATGACCTCATTTTACTAATCAATTCCCAAGGGGCCCATCTTGGAACACGGTCACATTTTGTGATGCTGTGAATTCGAGCTTCCAAATGTGCATTTTCTGGGGACACAATCCAGTCCTTACAGTCCCCTTTCCACCATTTACACAGCAGTGCTGAGGCATCCAGGAGGCAGGTGGGAGGGCCTGAGGGATGGGGCTGGGTGAGGATCACAATGCCAGGCTGCTCGCTGAATAAGGAGAATGCTACAGAAGGGAGAAAAAAAGAGCAAGCAACTATAAAAAAAAATAAAACTAAAAGCAAGCAGTATTTCTGATAATGAAAGAGATTAAAAATAAAAGGAAATAAAAATAAGTTACTTTTTCATAAAATAGCACGGTAGAAAGTCAAATGGTGTTAAATGTAGAGAAGGGGAAAAGAAAGGAGGCACAGGGGAGAGGGGGAAATAAAGAAAAGACATCTGGGAAGGTAAAAAAATATTGCCCAATAATGAAAAATGTAAAAAATAATCAGACGAATGTATGAAGAACAAGAACAACTGATTTAAATATAATGAAGTAAAAATACTGCTGAAAACACAGAAAGGGGAAGAGGAACCTCAAGGGGAAAGAAGATGAGGTGTTGGGGGCTGGTTATATGCCCAGAGCTGGAGGAGGGCGAGTTGAGCATGTGGACCTTGCCTTCGGATTGTTTATGCTGTTGTTGAGTCAGTGTGTGTTGAACTACTGATGATGCCTGCCGGAGCTGGCGTCACCTTGGTGGTTTTCTTTCTTTGTGTATTAGGGACATAATAGCAAAGTCTGCTGGCCACGCCTATCTTTGCCGTCTGTGGGCAGGGCAGGCCCTGTCACTCTTCCCAGACTCCCCCAGATCACGCTCCAGGGATGGCTAGCGTTTTACCTGGGGTGCATTGAGGGTCTGAGAAGCAGCTACAGAGCTGAGGTAGTCCTTTTAAACCCTCGGGCGAGCTAATCACCCTGCTAGACCTGCTAAGGATGCCCTGGAAGTTCCGGAGTTGCCAGGAGCTACCGCAGGGGGCAATGCGCGTGGCCCCAGAGACTGAACCATTACATCTGCAAGTCTCAGCCTCAGAACTGTCACACTGCATCTCAGCGGATAAGAGCAGGGCTGTCTTTATTCACTTCCTAACCTGAGCCAGCCTTCGCCACCTACACTTTTCACTGCGGCACCTACTCTTCCCCCTCCACAGCTGCCTGGCTGGGCCTTCCCTCACACCGGGGCTCCAGCTGGCCACATTGAGTCTCCCCATCCCAAGCATGTTCCCTGATCGCAGTTCCCTGAAGTAGCTCAGCTTTTAGCAAGAGACCCTCTCAAGTTTGTGCTCCTCGCTGCCCTGGGTCATGGAGTATGGTGATCTACCCTACAGGATTCTTAATCTCTCATCATAGACTGTCTGCCTACAGCTGCACGGAGCTGAGCCTGCGGGGGTTGTTCAGAGAGTAGGAACACAAACTTTCAGTCAGCCTACGTCCAGGAAGTGGCCACTGCCTTGTTCTCTGGGGCCTGAAGTTCTGCTTCCTTCTCTGTGTGGTTTCTACTGGTTCTTGATCTTCTCACTTCAGATGTGGGTTCACAGGCTCCTCCCCTTTTTCGTTGTGGAATACAGCATATACTTACTGTCTCTTCGCCCCACCAGAGCAAGCAGAGGCAGCCTCGACTCCACCATCTTTTTAAAAGAAGTGCATTTACTCAGGAAATGATACAGTTTAGAATTCTAACATTCGTTTGTTTGTTTGTTTGTTTATTTGTTTAAGCCCTTTTCTCGGTGTTTTCAGACTCTCAGAAAGTTACTCTATTCCTGTAGTAATAGTCAATGAAAAACATGATGCAAAATTCAGGCCTCGATAAGCTTCCAGGCCCTCGTGGAATCAATCATATGTAGACCCTGCCCATTTAAGGACTTATTTTGCATTGAAAATGTGTTGTACCTTGAGAGATCATCAAAAGACATACTTGATACATACTATATATGTAAACTCACTAGTATGCATTTGATTTTCATTACATTTTCTTGCTCTCCTTGCTCAATGTTACACCTACATGCATATTTAATCACCGATGCACAGGTGGAGACTATAGGCCGGGATCTATCTGCATTTCAAGGAGAAAATGCAGGTATTTTTGAAGATTGGGTGACCTCACTTGTATATTCTAAGTCCCTTCATTTTCTTACCAATTTTGTGACTTTATTTTTCCTTAGAGAAAATTATTAATCATAATATTCCATTTCAAATATGTTTCAGATTTTCATTATCCATTCATCTTTTGATGGACCACTAGGTTAATTCCATTTCCTTGCTACAGTGAATAGGGCAGCAATAATCATGAGAGTTCACACAGCTCTATCGTAAGATATGGAATTATAGCAGTCTCAGTCCCCCCAAAGTTAAAAAAAAGATAACTAATAAAATGAATAGATACTAAAAGGGGATTTATTAGACTGGATTACAAGATGTGGTCCGGGTAATCCAACAATCACTATTCACAGTTAAAAGACTGAGAATCCAGCAGCTGTTCAGTCTACATTGGCTGGGGGTGTAGCAGTACTGGGGGCTCCCCGACAGCTGCTAGTCTTCAGTCTACTTTGGAATCCAGACAAAGTTATCTCAGACACAGGATAGATGAATTTGCCAGGCAGAGTGAGAACAAGCAGGCAAACAGCAAAGCTTTGGTCTGTATCCTTTTATCTGGGATGCCACCAGTTGATTCCAGATGGAGTCAAGTGGACAAGCAAGGCTGACCCTCACAACAATTGTCTGGGTACACCATGCCCAAGAGTGAATTAGCAGTCATCTTCACTAGAGCATCAATAACATCAGCATTCACAAACAGTGATTTTGCAGAAATCTCCCCTTATCTGTGGTTTCACTTTCTATAGTGTCTCTGTAAATCTCGAATAGTACAATTAACTATATTAAGGAATTACATTCGTGTAGCATGTATTAACACTGCTGTGCTTGCCCTAATATTATGTATACTTGTGAAATGCTTAGCCTACTTGATTTATAAATTAAGCTTTGACATAGGTATAGTTATTAGGAAAAACATGATTTATAGTGTTTAGTACTATCCATGACATGACATTATCCCAGTGTCCACTGAGCATCTCAGAATGCATCATCTGTAAGGGACCCTCAGAGTTGGTACAGTGATGTAGAATTCCCCTCTGTATGCTGTGAATATCATTGGTTAATAAAGGAACTGCTTTGGGCCTATAGCAGAGCTATAGGGGAACAGAGCTGGTGGGGAGGGGGGGACAACTAAACTGAATGCTGGGAAAAAGGAGACGGAGTCAGAGAGAAGCCATGTAGCCCGGCTAGAACCTGATGGAACTTCATCTGGTAAGCCACAACCACATGGCATTACACAGATTACTAGAAATGGGTTAAATTAAGATGTAATAGTTAAACAATTAGAAGCTAGAGCTAATGGGGCAAGCAGTGATTTAAATAATACTGTTACTGTGTGATTATTTCAGAAGTCTGGGCGGTCAGGAAACAAATAAGCAGCCTCCTTACTACAATACAGGACTTATTCAAACAAGTTCTCAGCACAAAGGAGATTTATTATCCCAGAGGGACAAACAGAGAAAGGCTGTCTCTGGATGGGGCACAGACAGATATCAGGCATCTCTACTGAAGTGGGTTCTTGAGGAGGAAAAAAAGGGAAGTCTGTGCTAGGGTGAGTTGGGAAGTCTTGATTGGATGGGTAGCCAGTATAGCCAAACAATGATTTCTGATTGTTGGACTCCAATGTCTTGAGAGCTGGACCTTGGAGTTTTAGTCAGGCATAACGAAGTGACCAAATTAGGGAACAGACCTCATTGGCTAGCTTTAGGAATGTAATCTAACTGTTTAGCAAAGGAGAGGGGAAAGGGTGGGCAAGACCTGCTGGTGCCATGTTTGCCATGCTCTGGCCTGTTGGAGAGTCCTTCAAAATCAGCAAACCGTTAGAAGGCCCAGCCTAGTGGAAGAGAGTGAGCAGCTCCTTCTCTCTCTGTTTCCCGGCTGCTCTGAGGTGACGCTCCTGCTCTGTGACCCCCATTGCAGTGCACTGACAGAGGCCTAATGCCATGAGGGCCAAGAGATCACGAGCTGAAATTTCTGAAACTTCACACACACCCATACACATGCACACCCCCACACACGCACGCATGCGCACACACACGCGCACACACACACACACATTTCGTCTTACTTAAGTAGCTTATTTCTGGGTTTTTGTTGTTGCTGTTGTTTTGTTTTTGTTTCTTTCCTCTGCAGTGATATAAAGTCAGCACATCGGTCAGTTGATGTAGAAGAAAAAAAGAAACTGTTTTCCTAGAGCATCACCCTCACAGTTTAGTTTCCCGCAGTTGTGAGCTTGAACAAGAAAGCCATTTGTCCCCTTTCCATGAAAACAAAACCAACCAAACAAAAAAAAACAACAACAAAAATAAAACCCGGCAAAATCCCTTTACAAAGAGAATAGCAAAGACAAAATTGTCGGTGGCATTTGCCACAAAACTTTTATTGTTTCTGGTTTTAGCAGGCATCATATAAGCTATGGACAGGACACATATTCCACGTGACTATGATTTTCTTGAGCCTTAAAGCTTAAAAGTTCCAGAACTAGAAACCTAGCAGGATCCAAGTAAGTATTCATAGCATTCTGTATCCGTCAGTGGGTGACCATCAAAAACCATCCTAGAAGAAAAATGAAGCTAATTACACAGTTCTCAGCGACTCAAGCTTAGCTCTACCAAAGTGTAAAATTAGGCACCTGAGACGGGGGGGGGGAGCCAAGTGCTGGTGGCACACGTCTTTAATTCCAGAGGCAGAGGCAGGCGAATCTCTGAGTTCAAGGCCAACCTGGTCTACATGATGAGTTCTAGGACAATTAGAAAAATCCTGTCTCCAAAAACCCAAGAACTAAACTAAAAAAAAAAAAAACAAAAAAAAAAAAAACCCTGGCTCTTGAGGCTCACATGAGTTAGCATTCTTTGCAGCTAGCCTAAGGAATGAGACAAAGGTTCAAGACCTGGGCATTAAATCCACTCAACAGGTTTCTGCTGCGTGCCTACTCTGGTTTATGTGGTCCTGAGGCCAGTAGTGACAAAATCCACACTGCTGCAGCCTTCAGCATGCTGGCAATGGCCAAGCCGATCCCACAGCCCCAGCCGCTCTCCTTCCTTTCCCTCGCTTCCACTCCAGGCAGCTCAGAGGCCTCTACTGCTAGTGCTCCTTGCCTACTCGGAAGAGAATTGCTCTCTCCTGTCACGAGATTTATACCTCACTCAGCCTGTGTTCACTATATTGTTCAGGGCCAGCTATATTCACTCAAGTGACCCAAGGGACATTCATTTTGTGTCTCCTTTCTTCACAGTCCTTGCTGCTATCTGGTGGTTTGGGCATAGTGTGGTGTTTGTGTGTGTCTATACACACATGCATACATATGATACAAACATAGATATCTATGTACATATATGTATACATACTCACATATTTAACTGATATATATATATGTATATGATCATATACACACAACTCTTCCAGTTTAACACTGTCCAAATTGATATTAATTCATAGAAGTGATTGAGAAGCTGCCTAGAGAGTCAATGGTACTGGGAAAAACATTTTTTTTTTTAGACAGGGTTTCTCTGTAGCTTTGAACTGGAGCCTGTCCTAGAACTAGGTCTTGTAGACCTCTGCCCTCGAACTCACAGAGATCCGCCTGCCTCTGCCTCCCGAGTGCTGGGATTAAAGGCGTGCACCACCGCGGCAAGGCTGGAGAAAAGTTTAAGAGAACTTTTGATTATGCTTTTCAAGAAGGGGACATGTTCTGCCACACAGTATTCCTAGGAGAAACTCCAGTCTGGGTAGGGAAACATAAGAACTGGGGCCCGAGCCTTCGCTAGGACATGTCCAGTAAGGCAGCACACCCGGGGCAAGGCTGGTGACTTTGTATGATTCTAATGAGCTCTACGGTGCAAAGGGGCTGCCCTTGGCTGCCTGGTACCCGCCTCGGATTGGTACAGGCCCCGGTGGATGCTGCTGCAGCAGACGTGAATTAACTCAGGAGGCAGATGGCGCATGGCTGTGGATCAGCCCATTTATATACTAACGGCAGGCTCACGTGTGACGGCAGGCTCACGAGTGACGGCAGGCTCACGAATGACGGCAGGTTCACGTATGACGGCAGGCTCACGTATGACAGCAGTCTCTGACACCCAAAACAATTAACCAGTTGGGAGAAACACACAGCCATTCCTCAGGTTTACAAGGCCCCTGAGAAACGTCAAAGCACCTTAAGACATAGAAAACGTAAAAATCATGATGAATGTAGTGTCTCCTCCCATGAAGATCACAGAAGTCCCTTTCCCTCCCCGGCCACTGCCTTCCATACTCTGCATTAAACTATCAAGAAGCCCTCCCTCCTCCTCATGCAGGCAAGTGGTTCAGGTTTCCTTAACCCCCCTGGGTTTTCTCTGCTGGAGGTACCTTTCCCTTCCTGCCTGCCTTCCTTCCTTCTCTCCTTCCTCCCTTCTTTCCTTCCTAACTGAAGGAATTCAAATTTAAAAAAAAAAAAAGGAAGAAAAAACCTAACTGGAAGTACTTGTCAAGTTGAAGTTGGAACTTTGCAACTTCTTCTGGACCTCCACCATGCTCTGCTTGCTTGTCTCTATTGCCCTAACTATATTGACTATATTGGCTTGCTCTCTCTCTCTCTCTCTCTCTCTCTCTCTCTCTCTCTCTCTCTCTCTCTCTCTCTCTCTGTGTGTGTGTGTGTGTGTGTGTGTGCGCGCGCGCGTGCATGCTATTTTCTCTCTAAGTTCTTTGATGATGCACTGTTTCATTATCCCGTATTTCCAGGGTCCAGCAGAGATCTGCTCACAGTTTGTGGCGCAGAGTTCCATCGTTTTTCCAGCACAGGGCAAAAGCTGACTCATACAGCCCCACTCACGTGCCTCACCGCCAAGGCACATGCCCGAGCTGCTCACGGGTGCCGGAAATCCAGTTACATATGAATATACAGTTAGAAAAACAAAGAGTATTTTACAGTCTTCTCACTAACTAGATGCTCTTCAGTCACATTGGCGCTCAACTGCTGGTAGCTTCCAAAAGAGCGGTTGCAGGGGGGAAATCCAAACTGTAAAGTTTCCTTCCTCTTTACAGCAAAACCCACTAGCCAATTTCATGAATGCTTCTTTGTGTTTTGTATCTTTTTTTTTTTTTTACTTTTGGTTGTTCGTGACAGGGTTTCTCTGTGTAGAACTGGCTGTCCTCAAATTCACTCTGTAGACCAGTCTGGTCTCAAATTCAGAAATCTGCTTGCCTCTGCCTCACAAGTGCTAGGACTAAAGGCCTGTGTCACCACCATCCAGCCCATTCATGATTTTGTAACTGCTAGTTGTTGGGAAGTTTGATTAGAACAATGTCAAAAATAACATTTGTTTAGATTCCTATTTGTCTCCCCAGCATTCTTTTAAATGGGAGTACTGATAAGCCCATGGTGGCATAGGTAATATTTTCCTATTTTTAATTTTTCCTTAAATCTGTGTGCATATACATGTGTATGTGCAGTGTATGTCTCTCTCTCTCTCTCTCTCTCTCTCTCTCTCTCTCTCTCTCTCTCTGTGTGTGTGTGTGTGTGTGTGTGTGTGTGTGTATGTGTGTGTGTGTGTGTGCACTCAGAGGTAGCCACCTCTGAGTGCTTAAGGAAGAATTTCCTACTGATTATTCTGTGTGTTGATTCCTACTGTGGTTGCTACCTTTGAACCAGATCGGTTTTCCAGGTACAAAATTCTCCTTTGCCCTATTCCTCTTTCTATGCAAAATAGTCTTCTATTATAAAACTGATAGACATGGTCTGGAGAGAGAACTTGGGGGTTAAGAGCACTGGCTGCTCATCCCGAGGACCCAGGGTCAGTTCTCAGCGCCCACATGGAGGCACACAACCATCTGTAACTCCAGTTCCAGGGGATCTAGCGCCCTCTTCTGGCTTACCTCGGTACTGCAAGCACATGGTGCACAGACGTGGAAGCAGGCAAAACACTCACACACTTAATGAAATGTGAATAATTTTCAACAAAAAAGATATATGTTCACTATAAATATAAATAGTTATGAAATAGCCCAGGCAGGTGAAAAACACCCACAGGCCAGCCTGGGTCCTTACAGTCCTGGCTGGCTGATGACATCCACAGGCCTTGGGGCACCAGCTGGGTGGATGCCATTATGGTGAGCAAATAAATGGTGGAGAAATGGAAGAGGAAGAGAAGCAGACTGGTTCATGTGCTGTGGAGAGAGACAGAACTAAAGTGAAGGTGGTGAGCAGCAGGCTGATGTGGGTGGCCTGCTTGCTACCCAGAGCCCATGACGTCTGGGCCTGGGCTGCTGCTGAGGGACATGTCTGAATCTGTGGTCCTACCTTACCAAGGTCTGTACTGACATCCATGACCCATGTTGCCACCAAAGGCCAAAAGGATGCCTGGGGTGTGGTCAGTCACCTGAGTCCATGCTGGTGTCTTAGAGCAATGCTGCCACCAAGGCCATGCTGATCCGAGTGTCCTATGATGTCACCAAGGCCATGCTGATCCTAATGTCCTGTGATGTCACCCAAGGTCATGGTGATATCAAGGCCCATGAAACTGCCATGTCTGGGTCTGTAACCTTACCACAGCCAGAGTCTGTGTTGATCTCTGTGACCCATGTTGCTACCACAGGCCACATGGATGCCTGGGGTATAGGCCACAACCTGTGATCATATTGGTGTCTGAGGACCCTGCTGCCACTGGGGCCGTGCTGATCTGAGTGGTCTTCTTACTGAGCAGTGTGCTGGCAAAGCTGCCTTCCTTTCTGGGGGCTCTCGGATACTCTTTGTTAGTCAATACTGGAACTCAGCTAGTGGTGACTTCTTGAAGAATGGTTGCAGTGGGAACTTTGAAACTAAATGGGGAGAGCTTCCTCCCTCTTTATATTGTAGTAAGACTGCCCGGCCTTCTCTTGCAGTGCACAGAGGTTGCTTTCCTCTCTTGGCTTCACTGCTTCCTTCCTCTGCCGTCAAAAGCGACTCAGGTGGCGCACATCACAACGCTACCATCTTGGGGTTTCTCTTGCTAATCATGCCACCCTCTGACCACAGCCAGGAGAGGACCCAGCTGGTACAGTTTGAATGCTAAGCGCTTCCCACCAGCCCATGAGGTAAACACTTATTCCCCAGTTTGTGCTATTTGTGATGTTCTAGCGACTTTAAGAGGTAAAGCCTACCCGGAGGTATTATTCTGTATTATGTGTTGCTCTTGCGCGCTCTCTCTCTCCTCTCCTCTCTCAGTCTCTCACTTGTGCTTTCTCCTTCTTGTCTGCTGTGCAGCAAACAGCCCTTGCCATATGCTCCTGCAGCCATATGTACTTCCTGACCACAGGCCAGTGATAATGGTGCCAAAAAATTATGGACAAAATCTCCTCAAACTGTGAGTTAAAATAATTCTTTCCTCTTTTAGGTCGTTCTCGTAAGTATTTTGTTTACAGCTATAAAAACGTAACTAACTTACAGAAATATCTTGGGTTGATTTCCCCATATTAAACTCCTCAATTTAAGCACATCTTCTAAATTTTCCTTGTCTACATAAAGCAGATATTCACAGGCTATGCCAATTCAGACTTTGACATTGGAGGAGCTATTATTCTGCCTTCTTTTTTGTTTGTTTTTAAAGATTTATTTATTATGTATACAGTTTTCTGACTGTCTGTATACCTGCAGGCTAGAAGAGGCCACCAGATCTCATTACAGATGGCTGTGAGCCATCATGTGGTTGCTGGGAATTGAACTCAGGACCTTTGGAAGAGCAGGCAGGGCTCTTAACTGCTGAGCCATCTCTCCAGCCCTATTATTCTGCCTTCTACAATTACTGGCAGATGCCAGAGACAGCTTCACTATGCTTGAAAGTAATTCAAAAAGTCATATACTATACGGGATAGTCTTCACTGGTACTTTTTCATGAACCAGTGATAACTGGATTTATACACCTGTGTCTGTTCTAGAGATGAATTAGGCCTTTGTTCTAATGTTCAGACCCTTGATGTATCCGGGCCTACTCTTCGTCAATTACTTTAAAAGAATTGAATATTTTGAATATTTTTCTTCATTTTTAAAAAAAAATCTAGTTTAATTTGCAACTAACATGCCCCAAACCCTAGGAAGAATAGAATCTCTCATTCGTGCAGCAACAAGAAAGGCTGTTTCAGGACAGCTCTCTAAATAGATCTCAGAAACATATGAAAAGATGCTGCCTCTTTGCCCTCATTTATTTAGATGCGGGCAAGCACATAACAAAACTTCCCATGTCAACCACTTTAAATACATCAATTTCAATTCATCCTGTAACATAATGCAATCACTACCATCATCCATCTCTAGAAATCCATTCATCTACTAAACTGAACACTCCATGCCCACTAAGCAGTGGGCTTATGCTTCTCAATCCCCCTTCCTCTGGCCTTTGTGGTTTCCAGTATAACTTCTGAACTATCCTTTTGATTACTCTCCATAGTATATGTAAATAGAATCATACACTGTCTTTCTGTGTCTGGCTTCTTTCATTTTGTATAATGCCCATCATTCTTTGAAATGTGGTGGAATCCCATGTGACAGGATTACAATGCGTGAATTATGATCACATAGCTATGCAGTTATTATCATACAACTCTAGAACAATTAATACTATACAAGAAACATGAGGAAATTTTGTGATACTATATTTGTAAATTATTTCTGGATGTGACATGAAAAGCAAAGACAGAAAAGATGTATAAATTGGACCTCATGGATATTAAAAATCTTTTGCATCAAAAATGCAGCAGAATGAAAAAGAAACCCACAGACTATAAGAAAATATCTTGTAGGAAAGAGAGTAACAAGAGTGCCTGGACAGGAGGAGGGAGAAATGGAATTGAAAGAATAAACCACAAAATGTGGACACTTCTGAGTGTCAGGGTACAGACTACAAAGACATCTAACACACACATGCAACCCTAATTCACTGTACAGGGTTAAGTGTATCTGTCAGCCAACCTCAGAATATCAGTGTATAGCATACTCTGAAACTTGAACAAAGTAAAGGAAATAAAAGTGATAGACTAAGGGAATTGGGGGATCTCTTTATTTCAAGTCACATTCACTAATGAGGTAGTGAGACATACATTGAGTAGACATATAGTTGCTAGGAATCAAAGGTAAGATGATTGCTGTCCTTAAATATCTCCTACTAGAATAAGGTGAACAAGCAGATAAGCAAATAGTTGCATTATATTATGTTCCAAATGCAGGCTGACAGTAGCAAAGCATAAGATCATTGGAGATTCGGTCTCTATTCTGCTTTACTCGGGGTGAGAGTGTTGAGAAAACGGTGACTGGGGATGGCTGAAGGAGAAGACGGATTTGAGTTGAGTTGAAAATGACAGATTGTGGGAACGAGGGATCCCTAAAGCCACAGCATCTTTACAACCTTGAGTCCATCAATGACCACAGCACGTCTGGTATAGTTCACACCTCCAGCAGAGCTTCCCTTTCAGCCTAGGAATCTGGTCAGAGAGGCAGAGATAAGCTGTAGCCAGAAGCCATGGGGCCATACAGTCAAATCCAAATACTACACTTGCCTGCTGCCAACTCGTCACCTTTCTATTGACCTCTGCCATCATGAGAGTCCAAGCTTCTGAGGTCACCATTCACAGTCAGATCCCATCCTCATAGCTCCTTTCCCTCCAAAACCTCTACTCGCACGTTCTTCATAATTCTGCATTCTCATGCCCCAAGCACACGAGGAATAAGAGATAGCTGTCTTCCTGGCTTCATTTTGCTGTTCCTAAAACATTGCTCTTGCTTCGTTCTTTAGACACTGGTGAGGGAGTCCTTCTGTATATGTGTTGTTTTTATTGGTTAATGAATAAAGAAGCTGCCTTGACCTGTGATAGGGCAGAGTAGAGCTAGGCTGGTGGGGGGGGGGGGAACTAAACTGAGTGCTGGGAGAAAGAAGGCAGAGTCAGGGAGATGCCATGTAGCTGTGGCCGGGGACAGACGCACCAGTAAAGCACGAGCCTCGTGGTAAAATATAAAATATAAATAGGCTAACCAAAGATATAAGAGCTAGCTAGCAATATAAGTGATTGGCCAAGCAGTGACTTAAATAATACAGTTTCTGGGTGATTATTTCATGATCTGGGCAGCCAGGAATGAACAAGCGACCTCCACCAACAAGACATTAGAATTCCGTAAAAGTTAATGGAATCAGGAATGTCACACAAGAACTATTTTCATCCACTAAAACTTAGGAACTCCAACCAGTATACAGAAAGGAAGGTGTTGGCTCTAGCCCTCTAAGCTTATTTTCTCTTTATCTGGGTCCAATTCTTTATGGCATCTGCATCCCTGTGACTGGTCCATCCAATAGCCTAACCTATGAGTTCTCTGATCTTCTTGAGCCAAATGAGAACCTACTTGTCCAGGGGAACTAGACAGGTGTTAAGCACTATTAAAACAATATTGAAAACTGTTAAAAATCGCTATTATCATAAGTTCTTTTTTAACCTTTCACTTTTAGTGAAAACGTTTAGTTTTGAAATGTGATCTCATGTATTTTGGCATTAAACTCTCTTTGTCACCAAGGGTAACCGTCTTAGTTGGGTTTTATGTCAACTTGACACAAGGTAGAGTCATCTAAGAGTATAAGAGTTGGGAACTTGAATTAAGAAAATGCCTCCATATCAGACTGTAGGCAAGCCTGAAGGGGATTTTTAAATTTAGTGATTAATGTGGGAGGGCCAGGCCCATTGTTGGTGGTACCACTGCAAAGATGGTAGGTCCTGGCTTCTATAAGAAAGCAGACTAGCCAACCATGAAGAGGCAGCAAGGAAGCTGTATTTCTCTATGGCGTCTGCATCAGCTTCTACCTCCAAGTTCCTGCCCTGACTGTTTGTGAAGATGAACTGTTATACTGAAGTGTGAGTGAAATAAACTCTTTCCTTTCCAGTTTGCTTTTGGCCATGGTGCTTCATTACAACAAGAGAAACCCTAACCTTGAAATCTTGATGCTCCGGCCTCCAACTCCTGAAGGCTACAATCACAGACATGGACGACCTGGTTTGTGCAGTGTGGGCATGGGATGCAAAGTTTAGAGCAGGCTAATCAAGGTCTCTTGACCAGCTGAGTTAGTTACATGCCCAGCCCTAGTTCTTTAGGATCTTATAGAAACATTTCTTTCAATGTTCATTTTCTTATAAAGAAGCAAAAATGGCTTCCCTCCCAGCCAGCCCCAAGGCTGGAGCCCTAATGCTCTTTAGTCTCTTCTAAAGGCACAAAGTTCCTTTGTGATCTCTCTGACAAAGATGGCTGCTGTAATTCTTGGTCTTCCTGAGAGTGTACCTTTCTACAGCAGTGCTGAAGTTTGCAAAGTTCGTGTTGCAAATCTTTCTCTGTGCCGTCAGCTCCCAAATAACGGCATGGAGACTTCTCCCTAATTATGAAAGCTCAGACTTAGCTCTTCTAACTTAAATTAACCCATTTCTATTAATCTGCGTGCTGTCGCGTGGCTTGTGGCTTTCACAATATAAAGTGATTTATTTTAACACATCTACTCTTTGGTTTGAAATTATGTAGTTAAATCTACATGGGAAGTAGAAAAAGACAAGATCTCTGGAGTAAATTGGGAGCATGGGGACCTTGGGGGAGGATTGAAGGGGGGAGGGGAGAGTCAGGGAGGGGAGAAGAGAAAAATGTAGAGTTCAATAAAAATCAATAAAAAATAATTCAAAAGTTACCCTTAAGAAAAAGAAATTGTGTAGTTAAACTTCAAAATATTTACCCAACAACTAAATAATTGTTATTAAATACATGTGATTTGTAAGTTCTTTGTGCACAAGGTTTTAATTATTGTGCTTAATTAATACCTTAGGAAAACACATTTTGTTAAACCATAAACCACGTCTGCCTTTATTTTACAATCAGACCTATTATCCAGCATACCTATTCAGTCAGTTCATTAAAAATGCTATTTAAAAAAAAATGAAAATAAAAAGTTCTAAGTCTTGAAAGTAAACGTATACTTCAAACTATCAATCATTACCAAGAAGAGAACATCAGAAGGCACCAGACCTGAGGAGTGAGCAGAGTGAACTAGGAAGTTAAAACACAGATTTCTGGAAAGTGTCTATCTGGAGCTGGGAGGTGAAGGATCTGTAAACCGTGCAGTGACTTCCACATGGTTTCCATGTGGGCTGCTCGAGGACCAGCCACAGGTCAGCCTTTCCACTGTAGAAAGCACAAGGAAGGCTAAGAATGTGTTCTGGAATCTCGGACATCCGAGATTTCCAGTGCTTGATTCTGGACTAGCCTGAGAAAACGCAAACATGACAGCAGCCGTTGCTACCCGGAAACGCAAACATGACAGCAGCCGTTGCTACCCGGAAAAGCCATCTTTATGTTTCTTACTGGGTATGCAGATGCTTTATATTTTAGGTTTAGTTATTTGGAAGAGAATTCACTTGAAAGAAAGCTCCCAAATCCAGATTAAAGATGCAGGATGGTGAGACAACTCAGCAAGTAAAGGCACACAAGCCTGACACGGAGTTCCATTGCTGGAACCCATGCAGTGGAAAAATAGAGCTGGTTGTCTTCAACCTATGCTAAAATAAATAGAGGAAAAAAAGTTTAAAAATGTTCTGAACTTGTTTAAGCTTGTAGAATAGTTTAATTGACAACTGAATCACTAAAACAAGGCTAAATTTTTTCCCATTTGTGAGAAGGAAGAGCAAGATTAGTAAGATTGCATTGGGGATTTGAACCAGGTTTTGCTGATGGAACTCCATATCATCCTGAAGAATTTTTAAGTATCTGCAAAATACAAATTTTTAAATTAAATTCTGTATTTTATTTTTTGCATTTTTATGTTGTATTTATTTTTATTTTATGTGTCTTGGTGTTTTGCCAACATGTATGTCTGTGTGAGGGTGCCAGATTCTCTGGAATTGGGTTACAGACAGTTGTGAGCTGAATCTGGGTGCTAGGAATTGAACCCGGGTCCTGTGGAAGACTAGCCAGTGCTCTTAACCACTGAGCTATCTCCAAGCCCCTCCCTATTTTTATTTTTTTATAAAAATGTATGAAATGTGTTTTGATAATATTTTCCTCTCCCCAGGTCTTCTAAGATCTACCCATACCTTCCTATCCACCCAACTTCATGTTCTCTCTCTCTCTAAAAAAAACAACAATAAAATACAATAAAAGAAAAGAAGAACAAAAAACAAACCAGGCAAACTAAAAAGACAAAAAAAAATAATAAAATCAATGGCACAAAAATAACCCCACCAAGCAAGCATAACCAAGTAGGACAGAGATGCACAAGAAAAGTGTGGGGTCTATTACATATTGCTCAACTCTTCCTGGACATGGGGCCCACCCTGGAATGTGGTGGATACACCCAGTGACACTCCACTGAAGAAAACAGATTTCCCCTTTCCCAGAAGGCATCATTTTCAAGTAGCTTCTTGGTTAAGGGTGGGACTTTGTGTTCACTTCCTCCTTTCAATGCTGGGATTTTGCCTGATTTGAACCTGTGCAGGGCTTGGGTGTGCTGTCACCGTCTCTGAGAGCTCACATGTCTGCTTGTCTACCAGTACTGTTGTGTCCAGATGATGCTGTTTCCTTGGAGTTGTCCACCTGAATTATCATTTTATAAATAAAACGTACAAGCCATACATAAATAAATAAGCAAAGACAGGTGGAAGGGTGAGAGCCATTTTACCCTCTGTCCAATTGGCAGTCATTTTTAACACTCTGGACTCCTTCAGGAATCTACAAAATGTTCACAGCTGCTTGCTACAGTTCTTCAAGGTGTAAACCTCGCCAGGACTGTCTCTGTCAACATCTCACTCCATGCTATCACAAGCCTTGGTGTACTCTACCACCCTGCATTAGAAACCCAACCATTTGTACTAAAGCCAGAGAAGTGGTCCCCTGGCGGCCTTGCACGGGGGTTGTTTTCCCTGCTATGATTGGTGGTGGTGGATGTGACACAGGACTCCTTTGCATGAAAGATAAGCTATGCCTGGTGCGAACACCTTTCTCTGCCTGTGTATGTAAAAGCAAGATGCTCTGCTCACGGGTGAATGGGGAGAGACACCTCCTTGCTGCCTCCTCTGAAGCTACAACACTAGGCCCAATTAAAGGCTTCTCTTGAGTGCTCCTTCCTTGCTTCCTTTGAGTAGGAAGGCCCAAGATGGGGACACAAAGCAAAGGCAGCAAAGACTATAGAACAGTGGCAGTGATGGTGCGGCAGTTGCAGGCTGAGCTGCAGAGGTGGCAAAGAGGCAGCTCCTTGACTGCTGAAAAGGCGGAGCTGAGGGAATGGAGGAACTGCAAGAAGGGAATTGAGGAGAAGCAATGTCAGTGGAGAAGGAGCGACAGCAATGGCAGTAGAAATCAGGACAACAACAGAAAAATTGGTAATGGCAGTCTTCAGGACCAGGGGTCTTAAAGACCCGAAGCTGAGAAACTGTAAAAGACTACCGTCAAGAGCCAAGGATTCTGGGCCCCTAGGTCTGGATGCTCCAGCTGAGTGGCAACACTTGTAGAACTGAGGACTACGTAAGAGCGGTAAGATACGGCAGGGGAGAGGGTCCTCACACCTGAGGCCTCCTGCATGAGGCCAAGACACCACCTGCTGCTTCTCCTGTCAGAGCAGAATGCCACAAGACTACTAAAGATGAGCGACTGCAGTGCTCCTTCCTCCATCCTGCCCACAGTGGCCACCCAGGATCCCAGCAGCAGATGGGTAACGTTCTCGCCTCCAACCATGGGTCTCACTCAGCTTGGGCTGCCATCATCAAATACCACAGACTTGGTAGCCTAACACAGTTCATTTTCTTACAGTTCTTGAGGTCAGAAAGCCCAAGGCAGGGGTGTCAGATGGTTTATTGACCAGTAAAGACTCGTTGCCGGTGACCACTTTCTATGTCCTCACATGGTGGAAGAAAGGAAGCTGTGTCTCTTCTATCAGATTAGTATTCCCCCTGATGACCAGATTTGACTATGATAATGTCCTAAAGATCACCTCTCCAGATACAACCATCCTGAGGGGTAGGTTAGGGCTTCATGGCACTAACTTAGTGGGGAGGAGGCACAGCCAGCCCCAGGTAACATGTTTTCCACATGTTAACTAAGAATTGACACCATGTCAACTTGGAGCCCTTGTCATGGTATGTCATTTTAGATGTAAGGACTAAGAAGCACATCCCATTCACATTTATTGCTAGTTCCTACCATCATAGAACACAAACTTGGCCTGGAAAAATACTTACAGATAACACAGGAAAATAGAAAATTTGTTTGTCTTTTTTTTTTTTTTGAGACAGGGTCTCATGCTGTCATTCACACTGGCTTTGGATTTAGTACTGTAGTCTCAGCTGCCTCCAAACTAATGATAATCCTTCTGACATAGTTTCCCAAGATCTAGGATTGTAGATCATGGAAAGTTCTTACATCATATACCATCTGTCACAGTTGGAATATTTTTCTGGAAGCATAGGATATTCTCCAAGCAGTGGTTCATGGCAGGTGGAGAAATATACACCCTGACTCAGATTTACATCAATATTAGATGTAATTCTAATTAGTGAAGCAATACCTAAAAACAACAAACAGCCTAGATCTGTCAACCGCTGAAGAGAGAAACCTGGTCTAGCTGCTCTTGTGACGGTTAAGGAAACTCCAATTTTGTACCAGGCACCCCCTTTAGCTGATGTTGCCCTCTGAACTAATTCCTGAAAGATGAGCTCCTGGCAACCTGCTCCCTCCCCCAGAAGAGCGCAACTGTTGCAAAATGATGAACTGCTTGTTCTGGCTTCTGTAAACCGGCTTATCAGTGTGTGCAGGAGGAGCGAGGCAGTTCCTCACGTAACTGCAAACTCTGCAGAAGTGAAGTAATTGTCTTCATCTTTGAAAGCCCTCCCTTCATCAGCTTCTCTGTGGTGTGTCTTTGATTTGGCTTAGACACGGTGCTTAGAGACTGCGGCGCTGCTAGCAGTTTTAATAAATTTGACTGATTATAATCTGTATTGAGTCTAGGCTTTCCCCAGTAGTCTTGAACTCCATAACGCTTCAAGTGTTATTTTTCAGCAATAAAAATGAACGTGTTTGTGGCCCACATTTCAAGTGGGTGAAAATCTAGAAAAAAATATACTTACAGTGAAAGGAAGCAGATTGGTTGTTTCTGGATACCCGGAATGATCGGGAGTCCTTACCATGGGGTGTAAGGAAGCTTGTTAAATTAACATGGTGAAATATTTGAACCACAGTCATGGTGGTTATGATACTGCATACATTTATCAAAACCCATCCAGTTTACAACCAAAATTGGTAAACTTCATCACATGCAAATTATGCCTCACTAAACCCAATAAAAATGGATTTTCAGGCTCAACAGAAAAGCAGCGGTGGCTCTTGAAGAGAACCAGAGTTCAGTTCCCAGAACTCACATGGCAACTCACAACACTCTATAACTCCAACCCAGAGGATCCGATGCCCTCTTCCAGTACTGCGGGTACCAGTCATCCACAGACAAAACAGCCATACACTCGACAAAATTTAAAAAATGGATTTGCAAATGCAAAATTATCCTAAATGGCTACTAAGAGAAGCTCACGAAAAGGAAAAGCTAAGATCGATGCCGCAGATTAGAACCCGCACTGCGTCTTCTCCCTTTTCTTGTGGGTCACTGCTTCAAGATGTTTGAAATGAGAATTGTGAGACAGGACTGTTGAGGACAGACGCATATCCCCAGGTCGTGGCAGCTTTTCTCGCGTGCACAGACAAAGGGAAAGCAATCATCGCTCCAGGAGGCCTCTGACTGTTCTACTCCAACCAATAAATTCTGACCATCCTCACTTTCGGCAAGCAGTAAGAAAACAGACCTTGAAGGGTCAGGCAGTCATGGATCAAATAACGTCCCTGCTGCTTACTGAATAGAACTGTGCCTGTTACTAAATTAAAGCCTGAGTTAGCGTCTTCCGATGACTGGAAATAACAGAATGATCTCAGAAAGCGACCTTAAGCATTTGCCAACGAGCCGCGTTGTTGCTAAGGAGCAGCAGGTGACCGTGATAGGTTGGCCCGTGAGACTGTGAGTCTAAATGGATTTAAACAGTCTGTGGCTGCAGGCAGGCCAGGCACCAAGAGCTTTCCCCACCAAGTCAGTTTCTCCTGCCCCTCGGTGTATTGGCTTGCTGTGACAAAATGCCTGACCAAAGCGAGTTAAGAAGAGGAGGCTTTATTTGGTCGCATCATGCCCAGACAGGCATGGCTGCAGGAATCGGAAGCAGTTGCTCTGACCTGGTCTTCATTAGGAAGCAGGGACGTGCTGGTGCTCAGTTCACTTTCACCCTTCACAGTCCAGGCCCCCAGCCCATGGAATGGTGCTGCCCACGTTTATAGTTGAGTCTGCCCACGTCAATCAATTTGATCTAGAAAATTCTTACACACATGGCCAGGTTTCTGCGGTGACTCTAAATCCCACCAATTTGACAATCAAGATTAACTCAGGTTTCATGACACAGCCCAAGTGGATCCTCCACACACGGTCTTGTCATGCCTGAGAGATGTCAAGGTTGAGAAGCCCTGAGCTACAGAGAGGCTGCTGCCCACTGTAACTTTAGAGAAGACATATTGTGTGTGTTACTTGGGACGTTAGGTAACATTCCCCGGCAGGCGAAGGTGAAATTTCCATCTTCACTACCCTCAAATACAAGGATGGAGAGAAAGAAGGGAAGGAGGAAGTGGGGGGGGGGTTGGGGATAAAGATAGAAACGGGCGGGGCTAGAGAGGAAGAGAGAGGTTCATCAAGAAAATGAATGAATCTGAGTAACTGGTTGATATTTAGTCATGGAAAACCAGAGACTATTCTCCCACTGGGATCAAAGGAGAAAACTAAATGCAAACTACTGATCTCAATGTTTGCCAGAAAGTAATTCCAAGTAAATTCTGGTAGCACAGGTGTTGACAATTATGAAGCAGCTGCAAATAGAGGCACATGTTTTTGGTGTTTGTTGTTATTTTGTGTGTGTTTGTTTTTAATATTGATTCTCTGGGAATTTCACATCATGCACCCTAATCCTATGCCTTTTGCTGTCCTTCTCCATGCCTGCCTTCAACCCTTGTAGCATCCCTCAGTAAAAGGAAATATTTTTTTTAAGGAAGAAGAAAAGAAAAACAGTTCTCTCTTCTATTTTTTCCAACTCTCCATCACACACTCATTTTTCATAGAGGCCCAGGGAGCTGCAGTGTGCCAGGCAGTAATCCTTTTGCCCAAACAGTTTTACTTGCAAATGTTCATTGCAATGAGCTGTTGGTCTGGTTCATTGTCTCTGGCTTCTGGTATACCTTCAATACTGAATGCTCACTGAAACTTCTCATGAATATTGCCCGGAGACATGGAGATCCTGCAGCTATGTTTCCAAAGGATCTGCCCCTTCACACACTCCAGCAGGTCATAGATGAGGTAGATTTTGGGGTGGGCCAACTCAAAGCCCTGGACGTGAACCTGGGTGGTAGCTGAGCTGGTCAGTCAGCACCTTTGTCAGAACCTCCACACACACACACCCCAGGCAAGGGGCAGGACCAGCTCTTTCTCATCCATACCACTGGGACCAGCTCTCATGCATGGATTGTGAGGGGCGGGGCCAGCTCTTTCATTGTGGTGGTTGGTGAGGGGAGGGCAGTTTTCCCAGGGCTGTTGATGGTCTTGGGACCAGCATTCCATGCCCATGACACTGGGGCCAGTTCTCCTGGATGAGGGGGAGGGTATAGCAGTGGTTTTTCGCCGGCAAAAAACAATGCTGAGACTTTACTATTAATTATTGGAAAGTTTTCTGAGATTAATTATTGGAAAGTTTGACCTTTAGTTTAGGCTTGTTTCTAACAAGTTCTTTTAACTTAAATTAACCCATCTATGTTCTATCACACTCCATCTTGCTCTTCCTGTTTCCTCTCCCTATCTCCCGGCTTCTCCTGCACACCTAAATTTCTCCTCTTTCTCACACTTCCTGGAAGTCCTGCCTATACTTCTTGCCTAGCTATTGGCCATTCAATTCTTTACTAAAACAATCACAGCAATATACAAATATACTTCACACAGTATATTTCACATTTCCCCCTTCCTCTAAATAAAAAGAAAAGATTTTAACTATAACATGGTTAAACTATATACAATAAGAACAATTATCTAGTAAGAATACATTCACAGCATCTAGTCCATTTGCATTTGGCATATTCAGAGAAACTACTATCTATTTTATCTTGATGAATTCAAAGTTTTATACCTAAACCATTTTCTATAATAACTTGTATTACCATCCTAAAACTGTCTTTTTTAGACCTGAAAACGTCTTCTTAGGTAAACACTGATATAGGGGCTAATGGTGAAAGATCATTAACAGAGCAGCCAGTTTCTACCTCTACTGAATCCTCAAACCAAATGGGGAGATCCTGTCTCTACAAACCGTCAGACTCAATGCCCTGAGCTCCTGTCTCCTCCCACCTTATAGTCCTCTCCCTGCCCAGCCATATCCTTTCTTGTCCCTACCTCCCTAGCATTGAGATTAAAGGCATGTGACTTCCAAGTACTAGGATTAAAGGTGTGAGCCACCACTGCCTGACTCTGTTTCTCTTTTACACTGGATCAATCTCACGTAGCCCAGGGTGGCCTTGAACTCACAGAGACCCATCTGCCTCTGCCTCCCAAGTGCTGGGATTAAAGGTGCGTGCCACCACTGCCTGACCTCTATGGCTAACTAGTGGCTTGTTCTGTACTCTGATCCCCAGGCAAGCTTTATTTGTTACATAGTACAAAGTACCATCACACTTACCACACAGAGATATCAATAAACTGAGATACCTGAAACAACCAGATCTGGTAAGTCAAATAGAAAATTTTTTACCACTGAGTTTTCAACAGATTTACACTACATTCAGAACTTAGTCCTTGAAGTGAATGATTATTTCCTGGTCGTTCCTTAGATCCACCTCTGTTGAACTCATGATTGACTTACTATTATTGCTGTTATGACTAGTTCTTACATGTACCCCCAAAAGCCACACATTGAATGTTTAGTACCCATCATGTAGAGAACTATTACAGTATCAGTGGTTGTTGGGGAGGGAGGCATGTTTTCCTTAGCAGTGTAGCCACTGGCAAGTTCTCCATGCTCCTGTAAGTAACCATAACTAAACCCAACGGGTCACAGAAAAGAAGAAAAGGAGGAAGAGGAGGAAAGACTGATGTGGGATTCCCCTCTGCATGCTATGAATATGTTTTATTACACCATTAGTTATTAAGGAAGCTGTTTTGGCCAATGGCTTAGTAGAGTAAAGTCAGATGGGAAATCTGAACAGAGATATAGAGAGAAAGTAGATGCAGTCAAGGAGATGCCATGTAACTGCCAGAGGAGAAAGATGCCAGAAGCCAGCCAGAATCTTACCGGTAGGCCACACCCTTGTGATGATTCACAGATTAATAGAAATGTGTTAATTTAGGATGTAAGAGTTAGCCAGGAATATGCCTAAGCTATTGGCCAAGCAGTGTTGTAATTAATATAGTTTCTGTGTGATTATTTAGGTAAACACTGATATAGGGGTTAATGGTGAAAGATCATTAACAGAGCAGAACAAATGAGCAGTCTCTGCCTACAAGGTACAAAACAATTGACAATGGGAGGGGCACAATTAAGAAGAGGAAGGCATCATATGACGTGGACAGTAGCAAATACCAAAATACATTACATACACATATGAAAAAGAAAAGAGAGGAAGTAAAACCCAGCAGAAGAAAATTAGATCACTGAGAACGCGCCCTTGAGGAGGAGATTGGGACCCTGGCCCCTCCTTCTGTCTTCATTTCCCGGTTACCATGAAGTTAGCAGGTTGGTGCTCTCCTTCCAAACCCTGTTTCTGTCTGGCCACATGTCCCAAAGCAATGCCCAATGGACTATGGACTGAAGCCTCTAAATCCATAAGCAAAATAAAACCCTCCTCCTGATAAGTCAGTTTTCTAGTGCATTTTGTCACAGGATGAAAGCTGGGTAGCACTATGGCTCACATGCACTGGGTCCTTCCATCCCAGCACTCCGACTGACAGATGAAATTGCATCTAAGGATCATGGAAATCAGCATCCTTCCTAACTGAGACCTCACTTCTCAGAGACCTCCCATTTGCTTCCTTCCTTCTGTCTTGAGGTCCTGCTTCTTCACAAATAGCCTGTTTTCATTATGTGTGGGCTCCTTACCCACAGAGCTCCTTCCTAGTCTCCCAGTGTGACAGGTTTTACAGGATGGCTGTAAGTTCCGGCCAGAGCAGCATCAGTGCAATCTGCTTTAAAAGAATAAACAAATAATTATTTCTTTTTTTGTTTAGTTTCCCAGTTACAAATTCTATCACCAAGACTTCCTCATATTATCTTCCCAAGAGTCCAGGTCACATCCCTCAGTCTCTGTTCTCCGTCCTCTTTCTTTTCCTCCCCTGCATCTCTCTAGAGAGGGCCATCTCACATTTTAGCGCACTCGGATTTTCCTGGAAGGATTGTGTAGATGCGGATCACTGCACATCACCCCGCAGTTTCGGGTTTAGAAGGTCTGAAACAGGGCACAAAAGCTTGTTTTGTTTTCTAATCTGTTTTCTTTTCTTGTAGTTTAGAGCTAGGGTCTCAAGTAGTTCAGGCTGTATAGACAAGGCTGACCTTGAACTCTAAGCTCATCTTCCCCTTCCATCAAGTGTTAGGATTACAGATGCACACCGCCCTAGACAGCTGAGATCTGTTTTCCTCTTAAGTGCCCAGGTGACTCCGACGCTAATCTTGAGACCACATTTTACAGAATACTGCTTTGGAGCTAGAAATAGACTCAATGGGACAGAGTTTCGCTAGCATTCAATAGGCCCTGAATTTGAACCCCAGCCCTGGACACGAAGGTCAGACAGTCCTTCTGGGTTCCTGCTGCTTGCTGTTAAAATAGGCAAGTTCATGAACCTGGGAGAGTGGCCTGGTCCTGGATGAACATGACTCCAGGGCACAAAGCTGACCTCATGAGGAACATTGAGGATGGACCCTCAGACCATCTTTACAGCCAGGGGCTAGAATTGACTGCCATCCCCAAAAGGTGGCTGATGGGGAAAAAGCCATTAACCAATCACATCAAGTTGGGATGTGGCCATTTGGACCCCAGGTAGAAAATCGAGAGAACACAGGTGTGCTCTTTCTCCATGCGGTGTCCGCCAGACGGATAGGACTTCAGACCTCCCTTGTAGTGTGAGTTTCCTCCCTTTTCATTTGTTAAAAATACCAGTTCCTATTGAGCTGGCTTGGTTATTTATTTGTGCCGACCTAATACATCTACATCTGGCATCCAGAGTGGCTTTTAGGGCCACATAGACTGTTCCAGCCCTCTCTAGGCTTCCAGTACTTTGTCCAGATGCTGGGGCTGTGCTCTTGAATTTCCCAAGTCCCAGAATTTAGAAGAAAAAAGACATAATGTGTCAATGTTTTAGGGGGAAATATGGAAAGAGAAAAACATGACCAAACCAGGAGAAACAAATTGTAAGGGATATGATGTGTAGTGGAAGTCACAAGAAAACAGAAACAAAGCTGAATTCTCAAGACCATAGCAGGAGAGTCAGAGACATGAGCAGGCTAGAGAAATGGTCCTGAGCCAATGGTAACTCATATATGAAGGATTACCTGGAATCATGAAGAGAGAATAAAAGTTAAAAAAACACTCAATGTCTGGAAAGTAACTAGAGAAAAATGGGAAAAGCACATTATATATAACCACTAAATAACTACTTTTCTGCATAACAAAATCAGTTGTAAATGTGGTCTGAATTCAGAAAAATATATAGTCCTTGGAAAATACGTCTAAGTATAATGAAGATAACACAAAATTTTTATCTTTCCATTCTAAGATAACTATTATAAATGTTTGCTGCATTTTCTCCTATTTTTAAAATAAATGCTTTTAGTATTTTTCATAAATACATTGCAGTCATTTGCTTAGGTAATTAAATCGTCATTAGAAACAGACTTTTAAGAGGACAAATTACAAATACCCTTTTGAATAGATCATCAGTAATTTACTTAACCATCAGTCTTTAACTAGACACTAGATCACTGTTAATTTTTCACTCATTAAAATAAAATGATAGTGAGTAAATAGTTTAGCACATAAATCTTGATGCTGCTGAATATTCCTGTTTATTCTGGCTACTGAGTATTTCTTTAACAATATATTTCTAGATATTACTTTGGTGAACACATAGTTTCTATTGATTGCCAACTTGACAGGATCTAAAATCATGTAGGAGAGAGATCTGTGAGCACATCTGTGAGGGATCTTCTGGATCACATTGGTTCAAGGAGGCAGCTGTTTCACTCATTCCCCGGAGGATCTAGATTGGGTCTTCAGGTTTACAGTGCAAGGGCTGAACCACCTAGATGATGCTAAATGTCTGTATTTGGGAAAATGCACCATATACCTTTAAAACACTCATTCATCCATCCATTCATTCATTCATTTTATATTTTATTTTATAGATGTTAAGCTTGCATGTATGTCTGTGCACCATGTGCCTGGTGCTGGTGGAGACTAGAAGAGGGTGTTAGATCTCCCTGAAACTGCAGTGACAGATGGTTCTGAGCTGCCACATGTGTACGAGGAATCAAACCCAGGTCCTCTGCAAGAGTAGTAACTGCTCTTAACCACTTACTTGGCCATCTTTCCAGCCCCACACTGTTTTATTTAATTTTCCTCTTATTTTCCAAATCTAATTTGTGCTAATCTCTGACAGGCACTGAGACCCTTTAACACAGTGGTTCTCAGCCTCCCTAACACTGAGACCTTTAACACAGTGGTCCTCAGCCTCCCTAACACTGAGACACTGAGACCCTTTAATTCAGTTCCTCATGTTGTGGTGATCCCCCCCACAATAAAATTATTTTTGTTGCTACTTCATAATTGTAATTTTGTTACTGTTATGAACCATAATGTAAATATTTCATGTGACTCCTGTGAAAGGGTTGGACGAGCCCAAGATTTGTGACCCACAGGTTGAGAACTGCTAGTTTATAGCATGCCTATGCCTTTTTAGCAGTTAGTCTTATATGCAGGAATGGATGTAGGTGTTGGGAGTTGAGGAGCTGAGGTTGTGAGGATCACTTGAGCTCATGAGTTTGCGGCTAGCTAGCCTGGGCAACATAGCAGGACAACTTCCCACCAGCTCAGGAGAGAGCAACAGAAGAATGGGAGATGGTGAGTGAAATTAAAACTTTAGAAGCAATACTAGCTATGAATGCAAGTTTTTCAAATTCTATTATTAAAAAACAGGGAAATTTTAAAAAAAAATCACATACTGAAATTAACCAGACCCAAAATCTAAACATCTCGATGAACTTCTATAGCTAGAAGAGCCATTCTAAAGCTGTGGTAATTCAGGCTGGGTTTTACACTTTCTCTATCAAAGTATATCTCTATACTTGATCTATCAAGAGAAGATCAACCTGAAGGGAGAAAGAGCACCTTTTCCTTAGGGTTCCGGTTTCCTTGCTTTTCAGTCTTGTGGAAAGGCACCCGACTGTTAGAAGAAGGGTCAGAGTTTCAGTGTCTCTGCAAAGGCATCCCACTGTCTGGACCCCATGGCCTGCAGGTGCTACCACCTCCCAGTATTGCCAACAGTGGGGACCAAACCTTTGGAGATGTTTGATTTCTTTTTTTTATTTTTTATTTTTTTCTAATGTATTTTTTTTTATTTTTCTATTCAAAATTTCCACTTGCTCCCCTCCTCCCATCCCCCTCCTGCTCCCGCACTCACCCTCTTCTCTCCCCCTCCAGTACTAAGAGAGGGCAGGGTACCCAGCCCTGTGGGAAGTCCAAGGCCCTTCCCCCTCCATCCAGGCCTAGGAAGGTATGCATCCAAACACACTAGGATCCCAAAAAGCCAGTAAGGGCAGCAGAGGAGAGGGTGCCTGAACTGGTCTTGTCCCATAGTCACACTGATGAATATCTCAAATATCACCATAGAAACTTTGTCCGGTGATGGATGGAGATAGAGATGTTTAATTTCTTAACCAGCACACACACACCCTAACTCTTAAATAGACTTACCCAAATCTTTTGAGACATTTACTCTGAGCCAGAACAAACAGCTTAAGGCTAGCAGAAATTTCTGTCTTCAATAGCCCTTCAGTTCCTGTTAGAGAACTGCTTAAGCTACTAGTCATAGAGAGCTTAGAGAATCAAGGCTATGAAATCAAGCGTGGGGGTGGGGCAGGCAAAGGCCCTGGAGTAATGGGGTCAAGTACTCCAGACAGGAGCGCTGCGGAAAAGCTGTTTCAGTTACTCTGGGCTCTGCTGAGAGCTCAGAAAAGATGAAGCTAAAAGTGGCCAATGAATGTGGAGGTTTGACAAGGAAGCCTTGTGAACGAGAGGTAGGAACTGAAGTTCAATTGAAATGAACTGAACAGATGAGAAAAAAAAAAAAAAACGGAGACAGCGTGCACAGGCAGATACGTCAGGAAGGAGGTGGTGTGAGTGAATGCAAGATAAGGGAAAGTTTGTCTTAATCTTAAAAATACATCACCCTCCCCTCAGAGCTCAGGGAGGTGGAAATATTGTAAGAGCCTTAGCGGATGTAAGACACCAGAACGAGGCCCTCTGAATCAACTAAACAAGACACGAGTGTTTGAGCTCACAGAGACTGAAGCAGCAAGCATGGGGCCTACACGGGTCTGCACCAGGTCCTCTGTGTATATGCTATAGCTTTCAGCTCAGATTTTCATGGGACTCCTGAGTGTGAGAATGGGTGAGTCCCTGACTCCTGTGACTGCTCTCGAGGCTCCTTTTTCCTCTTGTTGGGTTGCCGTGTCCAACTTTAATAGGATAGTTCTGGCTTCATATATTTTATTTTGTCATATTTGGTTGTTATCTCTTAGAAGCCTGTTCTTTTGTAACAATAGACAGAAAGGAAGTGGATCAGAAAGGGAGAGGAGGTGGGGAGAAACTCAGGGAAGTAGAGGAAGGAGAAACTGTAATCTATTTTCAATAAAATGAAAAAATACATTGCTGTTCAGATGGAAATAACCCACCAGTGACGGGAGACAGACGAACTAAGACCATGACAGAAAAAACATGATTCCAGATTCTCACTTGCTGGGAAGAAGAAAGCTAGCCTTTGATAGGATATTCATACCTATAAAAAATATAAACAAAGATGGAACCCAAGAGAGGAAAAGCAGTTAGGTAGAGATTGGGTGGGTTCTCTTAAACCTTTTAGCTCCTTACAAACCAATACATCAAAACTTCTCTCCTCTGGGATAGAGTTGAAGAAAACCCTTTGAAAATATTTCTCCCTTCTGCTTGTTCTAGAAAAGCTTAAAGTAGGATGGACCGCTTTTAGTCAGAAATGCACTGTGGCAACAGGTGCAGAAGGTGAACTGAACTTTGATTTGTGGAAGGCGGAGTCAAGGGACAATGGAAGACTCAAAAAGGGAACAATCAGGCGCTCGAGAGCGTTGAGACAGTGACAAACTACAAAGGGTTAGTTAGTCCATATAAACATGGTCAGGCAGCTGTGTCTGCTAGCTGGCAATTCTAGAAGCTAGAATTCTGTCTTCCCACTCCGGAGGAGCACACCAGAAGAAGGACTTGTAGGCCCTTGAAAAAGACACGTCTGAGTTCAGTGCTGGGGTACACGATCTGCCATGCTTGTTTTATCTCACACGGGTGCTAGGAGACATATTCAGATCTCCACGCCTATGTGGCAGACAACTAACTAACAGCTCTCCCCCGCCCCATGAGTCTTTTCAGCACGTTCTCTTGACAGCTTGAACGGGCACTAAAAGGGGCTCGGGTCATCTGAAGGACCTGTTAAAAATGGCACCAGGGTTTAAGTCTTTTCGTGTGGAGAGGGTATGTGCTGGAAGTCCACAAATCTTGTAAGCCAAGGCCAAGCCTATTTAATGAGACTCACAGGAACCTGGCTATTTGGTCAAGAAGATTATATGTCCCTCTCAAGCTCCCTGGGATCACACCTTTCTTCAATGATTAATTGAAAGGAAAGTTATATCTGGTCTATTTTTTCCTTACCTTTGTTTAGCCAAATTAATCTCTCTCCTCCGACTTCATAGCATCTGCTCCTGGGATATGTCTCACACAGAAATTTCTCACATGGTACCTCGGCAATTCTCATAATCTTACTTCATTGTGCAAATATGCACACAATGACACTTTCCCAAGGCACCATGAAGCCAGTGTTTCCCCTCACAGGATCTGTGCAGCACTGGGATACAAGAGTTACACCGACACAGGCACTCGGGTCTCTTCATGTATTACCCTCAGCTTCTGCCCACATTCTGACACCTGCTAAAGACAGCCAAGGTGCTCTGCTACTTCCACCACCATTCTTTTTTGGTCTTTGTTTTTTGTTCTTGTTTTCAGTTTTTTTTTTTTTTAACTTAGCCCTGCTGTACCTGGTCCTTAAGACAATGGAAGATGTGTTTCAACATACACACAATTTGCAGGCTTGTTATCCGAGAGTCCCTCAAAGGTAAGCAATCTGCCACTTATTCTCGGGGTTATTGAGAAATCATAACCCCCACGAAATACCAGTCATACTTGGTAGGATAGATTTATACAAAAGATAATAAGTATCGTTGAAGGTCGGAACCTTTCTTCACTGCTAGTGGGAGTGGAATGGTGCAGCTACTTTGAAAGCAGTATGGTGGTTTTGCAAAGTTCAGAGATGGAATTATTAGACAGTCTAGCAACTCCACTCCTTGATTTCAGCTTCACTCAACAGAAATGAAAGCAGGTGCATACAAAAACGAGTACATGAATGCTTGTAACTGCATTATCCTTAATAGCCAAGAGGTGGAAACTCTGACATGCCTAGCGCTTGCTGAATATATTAATGGAAATGAAGTATAGATTATAATGGAACACACTTCAGTGAGAAACAGAAATGGAATGTTGGCTTATGCTGCAGCTCATGAACCTTGAAGGCATTATGCTACATGAAAGAAATCAGACACAAAGACCACATATTATACGGCCCAATTTTGTTTTTTGAAATGTCCAGACTAGGAAAATTCATAAAGAAAGTTAAGTAGTGTTTTCTAGGCAAAGGTTTGTGCTAAGGCAGCTAGGAGTTGTGATTGCTAAAAGGTTTCTTTCTGAGTCTATGAAAATATCCTAGCATTGTGGTCACGGTTGCACCCATCTGTGAATGTCACTAAGAACCATAGACTGCTGCACTAAAAATGGGCGTATTCTTGGCGCTTGGGTTGTCCTTCATTAATGCCGTTTTTTTTTAATGCCATAAATTATTTCATTAACTGAAATTTGGGGTTGAAAATCCCAAACACTGTTATTTCAAGTCTGTAGGGTAAAAGGGCCTCTGAAACCCAGAGCCAGTGAAAGAAACCTACCCTGGTTCTTGAGAAACCCAGAGCTAGTGAAACAAATGCTTTAGCCCTGAACCCAGACCCAACAAAATGCACCTTGACTCTGAAACCAGTGCCAAAGAAACACACTTTGTCCCTAGAATCAGAGTCAGTGAAAGAAATATTCCCTGGCCCCCAAACTAGAGCCAAAAAGCTGAGCAGGGAAAAATTTAGCAATTCCTTTTCTCCCTGGGAAAACTGTGCCCCTAAGAAGCCCTATATAAACCCTGAGCCTGTTCAGTTGGTGATTCTTCTTTCACCCTGGTAGAGGCAGCCACTCTCCTGGATTCTTCCCTCCCAACAAATCTCTTGGAGGTTTGGGTGAAGACCTCCTTTCACCCGAGCAGAACTGTACTTTTGCTGTGGGAGCCTTCTCCTAGCAGCCCCAAGTTGTTACAGCTTTGCTGGAGAAGTCAGAAGTGGAGGGAGTCGGGCCTGACTGTAACACTTCTGCTGGGGAAGCCTTCCCCTAGCAGAGCAGAGATGCTACACTCTGGAGCACCAGAGTTGAGTTGTAACAACTTCTCTGGGAAGCCCTCTCCTGCTGGACAGGGCTGTCACTTTGGGGAGACCTTCCCTAGAGCAGAGCTGTAAATTGCTAGGCTTACTGTCTTCTGTGCTATTCCCTGACTCCCGACTGCCGCAGCACTCTTCCACCCGAGCTGAGCTGAAACATTTGATATTCTCTGGCTCCCTACTGCCAGAATCCCTTTCCTTCTGAGTTGTGCCACCTACACTTTGGTGTCATGACTCTGATAGGATCTCTTGGTGCCTGTGTTCCTCATCGTGATCTGAGCTGCAATGGGACCCTATCCCTCATCTCCAGTCTATCCGCAGCAGACTTACCTTCCAGCTCACCAATCGCTCAGCACCCCATCCACCCTCAAAGGTTGGGTAAGTTTCCCCACCAGTCAGTGTAAACATCTCCCTGAGTCCGAGGAAGTGACTGTTGATCATTCAACACACCTCTGGTACTAGGGCTGACCCTTCTTCTTCACCTGACTCCCATACCCACCACCCTTGGAGCTGCAATCCTGCAGTTTCATTAGATCCAACTGGGTCATTGAGCCACTTCCTAACTCCTTTTCCTGTCCTCTCCCAGAGCTGCCCATAATCCCACAATTACTCTAGGCCCTTGAGGCTTTTGTGGCCCCATTCATGACCCTTTCCTTTGAGTGAGACCCCTTCCAGAGCTTGGTTCTCCTCTCTGCAAGAAGCCCTGGTACCAGGTGCTGAGCCTCCTGGCTTAGCCAGGCAGAGCTTGACCCCAGTTGTGTAATGATCCTCTGAATGGCTTGGTCCTCATTTGGTTCTCCCTTCGTGTCAGGGACCAACCTCAACAACAACAACAAAAAAAAAAAAAAGAAAGAAAGAAAGAAAAAAAAGAAAAAGAAAAAAACTCTTTCCATGGTAAGGGCCTGGGGATTGGCGATTAGGGAAATTAGAAGAATATGAAGACATGAGTAAAATAATAAAACAGAAAACACAGGATAGTATAGGGAAGGAGTTCCAGTGAATACTGAAATTGCCTGTGTTTAATTTTCCATACACTTTTATACCCCAATACAAAAGCAGGGAGAAGGCAACAAAAGACTTCTTTAACATAATACAAAGGACAACACAAACAGTTAATTGCTTCAACACCTTGAGGCATCAAGTCATTAGCATTCTGTTGTTTGTGCAGTGAAGCCATACTAGACCAAGTATTCTGAAAGCAGCCACTCCCCAGGTAAGCTCATAGTTACAAAAGAAGGAGCAGAAGTATGCTTGCACATCCTGACCATCTGTTAGGATGGGGTGGATCTTCCCTTATGTGCCATCTTAATGTTAAAAGAACCAAGTAACCACATCCCGAATCAGGATGGGTAGCCCTGGTTATTGTCAACCATTTTTAGCAACCTCCAAACTCTCTGACCATCAGACAGGGTAGAAATAGGCTCACATTTTCGGACCTCCACAATTCCTCCCTTTTAATTAATTTAAATAAAGCCTGTGCTTCTGCAACAGGAAAGATGATCGCATCTGCCTTAGGTGAACACTATCTGTTTTCCAGATTTACCCATCTTCAGTACATACATGCATGCCCATGTCTTTGATATCTGGGGTGGGGGAGGATCAAATCCATCTCTGACTGCCGACTTCTGTAAGCAAAGAGTTAAGGGAGAAAGTACCTCTGGGCTCTGTGTCTCTAAGCCAAGTTTCTGGCAAGAGAGTTCATTTGGCAATTAGATAATGGTAAGCAAGCAGATAATAATGTGCCACACATACTTCTATATACTTATACTCCCATATACATATATTTCCATAAGGCTACAGTATCTTCCAATTAAAGGAGTAGAGGATCACCAGGAGTGGGAATGCCCTTTTGAATTGGTCTAGAGTGTTTAACAGTTCTCAGCTGTATCAAAATCTAAATTTGTCTTATCAAACATGTCAAATCCAAGAACTCATTGGAAATGTCAAACTTCTCTTAGACAAGTTCTAATCTTTTTCTAATCAATAGTATCTTATAGTAAAATAAAACAGTAAGAAACATGAACAGGTCAATACCATAATTCTAGCATGGAAATTAACAATAAACACACAATTCATCAAATCACAGTTCTCTTAAATCCATTCTAATCAAAAGATAAGAAATGATTTCTCAGATGGGTGAGAGTCCAACTGCATTGCTGCTTTTAAGTAACTGTCCCAGTCTTTGAGCAGCAGCAAAAACCCATAGGCTCTCCTCCTCATATCTGAAGAGGGGCTTCAGTCACTCCTTGTAATGAGTCTTTTATCCCCTGAGGAGAAAACTGAGGTCTCACTTCTCAGGTTCTTTCAACATTTCAACAGTAGACTGAATACCTCATTGGCAATTTGAGTTCTGTCTCCCAAAGTATGGAACAGTCAAATGTTCAGTGTGTTTCTGTTCTGGCTTTAAAGTAAATAGGTGTCACTAGGTCTGGAACTTTGCACTGTAAGTTCATCAAGAGACTGCGGATCACCATCACCCTACTCAGCCTGGGGCATGGTGGTATGAGGAAGTCAGGAATGCAGGTTCAGAATCACCTTCCAACTTTTTTTTTAATTGAGTCATCAGTGGCTGCCATGTCACCAGAGCTGGCATCCCTCTGCTGTATATGCAGTCATCTCATCAAGATTTATTTTCTTCCTGTGAAAAAAGCACAAACATATCCTCAACCCCAAGTTAATATAGGGTCGGGTCCTCTCCATAATCCAGTGCAAGGGTCTCTCCACCTTGCTTCAGCAAAGGCCGCCTTGGTGCCATCATGCTAAAATCTGCCCCCGGCAGACCGCTCATGAACATCCATATTCAAGAAATTTAGCATAAAAGTGCATGGCTCAAGGCATTATGTGGTATTTGAGGATATAATTCTCCTGTTTTTATCTTTTAAAGTGGTATTTTCAAGGAGCCATGGGCACACTCCATAATTCCTTGTTCTTGAGAATTATTAGGAATACCTGTCTTATGTTCAATATTCCATTGGGAATAAAATTGCTGAAATGCTTTACTAACATATCTGGACCCATTATCTGTCTTTATGATTTTTTTGGGTTTCCATATATAAGAAGCATTTTAAGCAATGAATTACTACATGCTTAGTGGCTCTTCCAGTTTGCACAGTGGCCATCAAGAATGCTGACTATGTATCGATTGTCACATGCACATATCTTAATTTGCCAAATTCTGCCATATGAGTAATATTCATTTGCCATAAGCAATTAGTAAGTAGTCCTCGGGGATTTACTCCCAGATAAGGTACAGGTAAATACTGTGGGCATATATCACATTGCTTAACAATTTGACAAGCAGCTTCTCTTGTTAATCTTAATTGTTTTCTTAAACTTCTAGGACTTGAAGAGCATTAAAAATATACTGGCTGTCACGGGGGCTGAAGAGATGGCTCAGTGGTTAAGAGCACTGCCTGTTCTTCCAAAAGTCCTGAGTTCAGTTCCCAGCAACCACATGGTGGCTCACAACCATCTGTAATGAGATCTGGTGCCCTCTTCTGGCCTGCGGGCATACATGCAGACAGAATACTGTATACATAATAAATAAATATTTAAAAAAATATATATTGGCTGTCAATATATTGATTAAATACCTTATTTGCAAAAAGTGGAAACACTATAGGACAGCTAACAGCTCAACTATTTGAGCTGAGATCGGTTCTGTTTGCACTACACGTCCTTCTTCATTAACAACATACACAGCTCTTCCTTTGGAAGAACCATCTGCAAAAATCAACATAGCCTCCTTTAAGGGATCCCCTGCCACTACTAAAGTAAAATAAAGGGAAAATAAAGGAATACAGTTGTGCAAATTGCAGCAACATATCAGGTAGGAAAAATTATTAATCTGGCTTTCACAATGAGAAAAAGCAAAAAGAGACAAACTATTCCCAATGGGGACTATTGCTACTCCTCTCATACACTTCTGTGGTGTGGGAGGTCCTTCTGTGTGTGTGTTGCTTTTATTGGGTAATGAATAAAGAATCTGCATTGGCCTGTGATAGGGTAAAGCAGAGCTAGGTGGGGAAAAAGAAGGCAGAGTCAGAGAGATGCTATGTAGGCAACAGAAGGGAAAGATGCGAGCTGCCAGCTATAAACTTGCGAGTAGGCCACGACCCTCATGGTAAAATACAAAATAATAGAAATGGGTTAATTTAAGAGATAAGAGTGAGGAAGAAATATACATAAGCTAATAGGCCAAGCAGTGATTTAATAAATACAGTTTCTGTGTTATTATCTCAGTTCTGGGCAGCCCGGACGAACAAGCAGCCTCCTGCAACACTTCTGGTTTTGTTCTCTAAAACTTTTGTGAAGGTATAAATCTTACCTCAAGATCTGTAAGCACATTGAGTAAGGTTACAAGTCTGAAAAATCTGTAACACTGGGGATGACAGTTAAAAGTCTTTACTTAGGTAACCTTAAAGGAGCCATGTGGTGTGATGACATTTTTTGGGATAAACCAATCAAGGAGGAAACAACTCCTAGTAATGAAACCTAAACCAGATAATTCCTCTTCTATCACACTAGAAATCCTCCTCTTTATCAGTCTCAACTAGTAGTCCCTTCTCTTTCTCTCCAACCTCTCTTGTTTCCTTCTCCTTCCTCAGGAACAGGCTACCCACCTAGTCCGGGTTGAATATACAAAATTAAAGCAGAGGACTCCACTATCACGTGTAAGACTTTGCTCTACGAAAACCAACTGAGTATCCAATATGTTACCCAATCTTACCACCTCACCTTCCATGATGTTTGTAAAACTACCGGAACCTATCACTTGTTTCGCGATCTCTGGCTGACCAACCCAGCAGCAGTTCCCTTTCACCCCGTAGTACCTATGTCTTGACATTTCAGAATGACTCACATTGCTGATTTGACTCTTAAGATGTGTATAGATCATTGTTTCTGCTGCCCATCATGTTTGGTTCCAAATTCTTCCTCCACGCACTCTAAGCATCCATCTCTCCTCATCTACTTGGTAAATGCCCTCTTTCTGGCTCCTGGAGAAACTCCTTTAGGGTTTCACCACAGGGCCAACTCTCTATTAATATATTTACTTTATTAAGATACTCACTTGCTCTTCTCCCTCTATTGGAACCTGATGTGGGATTCCCCTCTGTATGCTGTGAATACCATTGGTTAATAAGGAGGCTGCTTTGGGCCCATTGCAGTGCAGGGCAAGGCGGGAATTCCAAGCAGATAGAGGAGGAGAAGCCATGTAGCTGCCATAGGAGACAGACGCTGGACACCAAATTACTGGTAAGCCACAACCATGTGGCAATACACAGATTAATAGAAACAGGCAATTTAAGATATAAGAGATAGCCAATAAGAAGTGTGTGCTAATAGGCCAAGCAGTGTTGTAATAATACAGTTTCTGTGTGATTATTTCAGGTCTGGGCTGCCAGGAAATGAACAAGCAGCCTCCCTCTACAGGAACCCTCCCTGTTTTCTGGCCTCCTCCTCCTAGGAGCTGCCTGCTAAGCCCCCACAACTTTCTGAGCCTCTGTGACCTTGTCCCCTCTGTCTCTCAGCTCCCACTTGGAGCTTACAGAAACTCCCTCCAGTGGAGGTCACTCTGTGACCCTTCCCTCTTCCTCCACAGACTCCAGTGTTGTTAAAGCCTCACTCTGGCCTCAGTACAGTACAAATGGCCAACATTTGCATTTTCAATTTTCAATGATGAGCACAACAAGTAATCCAACGTTCTCTGATATCTAAACTTGCTGTCTTCTCTATTTCTTCTTACCTATACTGGTCTGGCATAAGTTCTTCCAAAGGGATGTTTATTGTCCAAGAGTCCCTCACCTCCAACCAACAGCCTGTCCTAATAAGGTCAGGAAAATCTCTATTCAGGCTGACAAAGGCTGATTCAGTTACCTGTAAGCCCTTCATCCATCCCCCGTTCACTTACCACCTATGCCTGTTTTCTCTATTCTTCTACACCTGTTATTCTAAAATAACCTGTCCCTTATTCTATCCTTCTAGACGATAAAACTAGAGATTACTGTTGACGCTGGCCAGAAACTTATGGCGGCTGGAGGCTGCCCTTATTGGTCCTGTAAGAGACATAATGCATATTCAGGAACGTAAAGAGACATAATACATATTCAGGAAAGTAAAGAGACAAAATGCATATTCAGGAAAGTACTCTATCTTTTATGCACAATGAGGGAGTTTATAAGACCCATGGCACTCCAGATGGGAGGCAGGGTTCACTGGTAAACTTTACTATAGCACTTATTACAGCTGCCCATCAGGCACGCTCAAAATACAAAAGGTATACATCCCACTCTCAGTCCCTAGGTATAGACACAGCAGAAGTGGGTCAGAGCTCCTCAATGATCCTTACATCACTAACATCACCCCTTTTTGATTATACTGATCCCACCTCCCTGTCATATCTTTTGTTTCAAACGTTAACCTCTGCATATCCACTGCTGACCAATGCCTTCCTGACAGCTTTGAAGAATGCTGGCTGTGTGTCCCTCCTGGGTCAAACTCACAACCACCATTTGTGGCTTCACCCGTTGCCTTATTAGATTCTCCTATCTTGCAGACAGCAAATTGCTCTGAGTCAATAACAACTACTACCCCGTCTCTCTCCCACATCTCTCTATTCGGTGCTGCAGATTACTTTAACTCCTCAGGAACACACTTTGTTGGAACTCTGGATTCTGCAGATCGCAATAATACCATGACGCTTAGTAACTACCACACTGCCCCAAACATTCACAACGTCTCTGCAGAACGGCAGTCGACCGCTGCCTACCTGCTTAGGTGGTCTGGGACTTGTGCCCTGGTGTTCCTTTTTCCTAAATCAGGGGTGGTACCAGGTGAAGAACCCTTGCCGATTTCCCACCACTGAGTTCAGAACAGCAGGGCATGACAAACGAGCCATCCCGATTAAACTCCTGGGGGCGGGGTGGGGGGTGCTCCGGGCAGCCTCTCACGTGTGCGGTCTGCAGAGGTTGGGTCGGGACCGGGTAGGACGCGGCTCCCGCGGCCCCAGGTCAGCGCGCGCCCCTCCTCCGGGCCTGAGTCACCGCGTCGCCCGAGTCCCCACGCCAGGATGCAGCGCTGAGCGCGGTCGGGACGCCGCGGGGCCCTGGGGGCTCTGGCAGCTTGGGGTTCTCGGCCGCCCGGCGGCGCCGCTCGGGACCTGCTCGGACGGTCGGCGGCCTGCGCGCCCGGGCCTCCATGGCGTTCACCCGGAAGAGGCAGCGCGAGCAGCAGCTGCAGCTCTACTCCTCCAAGGAGAGGTGAGCGCGGCCGGGGAGGTCGGCAGCGAGGGAGGGAGGCCGGGCGGCAGCAGGCGCTCGCCCGCAGGCCGCGGCCGCCTCCCGGGTCCCGGAGCCGCGAGTGGGCCCGGCTGCCGGGACCTGGCGACGCGCCTCGTGGGGGGCGAGCGCCCCGGGCCCGCAGCCGGCCTGCGCGGGCGGCCGTGGGAGAAGCGCGTGTTGCGGCCCGGTCGCGGTCACCCGCGGCCCAGGAAGGACTTGGGGAGAGCTACGGCCTCGCTCAGATCCCGTCCCCTGCTAGGAAACCGCACTTCCGCCTCGCGTGTCCTTCGCAGGGCGGTTTTGCGACCCACACGCCGTCGGCTGATCCGGCCGTGCTTCCCCCAGGAATGCGGGCTACAGCGTTTGGGGTTTTTATTTATGTTTTTGCAAACACGGGGTTTGTTGGAGAGCGCTGCGGTCGGACTGTCAACGTTGTCGCTCGGCGGAGCCAGCAATGCTGGTTATACCTGGAGGCGCAGGTGCAGCTTTTAATTCTGGGTGGATTTGCCCAGTCTTCACCTGTAGCTGTTACTCCACCCGCCGGCTTCCTTCACCCAGACTACCCCTCTTTCATCTGTCAGGTCGGGCTGGCCAAGGGGTGCGTTCCGAAAGTGCAGTTCCCACCTGAGTTTACGTGGGATTTCTTTTGTCAGGCACCAAGGACTTGTTAAGACTTGTTGGCGCTCCCTGTATGGCGTCGATGAGCCTGCACAGGGACCTTTTAAACGCTTGAACTGTGGCCATGCTCTAGACGTCATTACTAGTCATTTGTAACAATCCTGTGACCTCGGTGATGAACAGGAAAACGGGGGAGGGGTGTTTTGTTCTGTTTTATCTAAATTTTAGATTCTGACTCTTACTTTGCTCGACTTACCCTGTTAGGGGAACCTGCTGTCCTTGTTATTTCCAGTATAGGCTGTTTTGTTTACATGTTTAGCCCGCGGCCCTCCAGGGTAAGAGTTCTCCTAGCCCAAGCATTTGTCAGTTATCAGCATCAACTGTTCCCTGCAATCAGCATGGACAGTTGAATTCAACTTCCTGATCACCCCCAAGTTTGTTTGTTTGTTTTTTTCCTCTGCCTAATGACTTTGCAATCTCTGGTGTTATTCATAGATATCTATTTTAATTAGTGGAGTGTCTCTGACTGTGAGATTTGAACTTAAATCAAGGAGATTCTTTATAAATCATCCAAAAAGACCAGGTTGGAAAACCAACCTTACCGAGGCCCAAATTTAACATTTCTGCACACGTATTTTGTGGCTTATCTATCATTGGCAACATTAAGGACAAATGAGCAAGATGCTAAAGGCCATTGGTTCCAGCTATCTTGGAGAACAGTTCCTTCTCCCGGGGAGCTTGTTGCAAGCTTTAGAGATAACCAGAGGCCTCCCTCTGAACTGTTCGCTCCTTGGCTCCAGTCATACCGAGTTAGGGATTTTAGATTTCTACAGTTCCTAAACAATGACCCCGGAGAAAGAGAAACACGCGTGTGTGCGCGCGCGTGTGTGTGTGTGTGTGTGTCTGATTGCTGAATCAGCTCCAATTAAAATAGGTTGCATTTTCTACAAAGGTGGAAGCAGAGCTTGTTTGAGAGATTCTGTAGCAATGGTTTCGATCTATGAGGACAAGAAAGAATGCAGCCAAGTAGATGTGTATTCTGGATGTTCATTGGGATTGAGGGGACTGCTGGTCGTAGTGTATCTGGCATTTAAGAGGGCTGGAGAAAGAAGCCCAGCTGGGATTGCTAGGTACAATATGAGGCACTCAGTTAAATACTAATTTCAGATCATTTTTGGCATATGTCCCATGTAGGTCTGGGGATAGTTTATACGAAAAACTTAGTACAGACTAAGTCTGTTGTTTATCTAAAATTCAACTTTAACTGGAATCCTGTACTGCTTGCCACATGCTAAACCATATAGCCCTGCACTGAGACTTCTGATTTGAATAACCACAGCACTGGTGCTGTTTGCTGAAGGTCATGGAAAAAAAAAATGCTTTAGCAGTTTTCAGGACCAGAAAGCAAATGATCCATTCTATCTGATCAAATGAAGTGCTTTTGTATTCCTACGATCATGTCAGGGGCCATATTCATTTTACTAGATATTTAAAAATACCATGATTAGATGTTGATGAAGGCAAATGAAAAGGTAAAGAGACAAGTTAACGTATATTCTTTGAAGTAGTTGAGCGTGGCAGAAGTGGTCAAACAAATGAGGATATTCTACGAACTGACGCTTGTTATTCTATTTATGAAGACTTCTATTTAAATTTTGTCTTCACAGATATTTTTGTCTTACTTATATAGAAGCTGAGACCCATGTCTTCAAAGCGAAAGCTGTCGTTTGATTTCTGTGGTGTGAGAGAAGGAACAACTGTTGTTTGTAAGCTGTCAAGTCAGGCTAACATGTTAGTGACTCTTAGTTTTCTGTTGTCTGCCTATATGTTACATTAATAGTTTTACAGGCATTCCAGAGACTTTCGCTTGACTTTAGAGAGCCCATGGATGTATAATTCCTTGGTTATGCTGGTATTAATTGTTTTACTTAACATATTTGTTTATCAATTGAGTTAGCATCTATTAAAAATAGTTTTTCAAAATACTAAGTGATGTGTTATTGTGTAGTCTTCCGTTTCTAGTGTGGAGCGTGCCAATCTTATTTCCCTTTTGTAGGTTATGCCAGGATTGGAAAAGGAGATAGATTGTAGAATCAGCACTCAGTCAATAGGACTCTAATGGATCACAAGAAATTGTACCTTTAAAAGATGGACTCAACTTTTCACATATAAATCAGCAAGCGAGAAAATAAGTGTTGCAAATATTTTGGTTAACTTAGAATTTATATTGGCTTCATTAAAAATGCTTATCTCCTTATTCCATTATTGTTTCAAATTAATTTATTCCAAAACAAGAATCTATCCATCAAGGGAATTTGAGTTTTTTTGCTGTATGATTTGCATCAATTATATCATTTTAAGTATGATATCAATAGGAGTAAGTCCTTAAGGATTCAGTACTTAGCTGTAGTATCTTTCCCTCCCTGATTTCCCCACCACCCCATCCTTCCTTTCTTTATTTTATGAGATAGGGTCACATGTAGTTCAGCCTAGACTTGAATTCTTGACTGTGGAGGCCCGAAAATGTGAGCCTATTTCCACTTTGACCAAAGGTCAGAGAATTGGACCTCACCTCTATTCTTTCAAGGTTATTGTGTTTCTACCTCTAACAAAGGTTCCACCTAGATTTAGAGCAGAGAGTTCTCTCAAGGTTATTGTCAACAGGTGTGGCTAATATCCAGACCTTGTGTTTCAGGAATGGAGAAGTAGATGTGTTTCTACCTCAAACATAAGTCTAAGGGTCTGGTTCCTTTATGGAGATAACATTGGATTCCACCCAGGGAGTGGTTTGCCTACAGAGTGTTTTGGTCTGGTGTGTGGGTGTGACTTGTTTTGTTCTAGCAACAGACTGTGTACACAGCCTGAGACCTTCAATCGGTCTGTTCATTTCCTTGTATCTTTTTTGTACAGTTTTTGTCTTACTCCTACCTTTTGGAGTCAGGGTATTTAAAGCAATTGGAAATTAACCTAACCGCAGGTGAATTTTCAGCGCTCACGGAATTCCCTCCTGATACTATCCTGTATGTTTCTTCATTTTATTATTTTCATTCACGACTTCATATTCTTTACTATATTTCTAAATCCCCATGCCTCTACCCTGGCAAGAGGTATTTTTGTCAAGGCTGGTCCTGGACCCTTGACCCTTTGCCCATGCCTCCCAAGTGCTGTGGTACAAGCATGCATCATACCTGACATTGTATTAACATTGTATTAGTGGTGCAGTGCCATTTTCCTTTTTTGTTATTTATTGTTGATGTACCGGTGATCGAACTCAGGGCCTCGTGCATGGTAGGTAAACACTTTACCTCTGAGTTCTGTCATTGGCCTGACTTCTAAATACCACTGTAGTCTCAATTTTAACATCAGATATTTAGAAATTGTCCTAACATTTTTAACTCAGAAAGATTTTGAAAATTATCTTTTTTCAATTTATTATTATTATTTACTTATTCCTTTTTTCCTCAGCACTGGGGATCCTGGGGGGGGGGTTAATATAGTGAGGGACTTGCAGATGGTAGATGAATGTTCTGCCCAGTCCTGTTACTTACTGTCAATTTGTATTTTACGAGAAACTTTGAATTGTTATCTTTTTCCTGAAGTGAATCTTATAGGAACATATAATAACCTCACTGTTTCTAGTAATATTTTTTTATGTTGTCTGATATTCATACAACTGTGTCAGGTGATTTTCATTATACAGAATTCTCCATTATTTTTTCTATAAACCTTGTATTTTGTGTGTTTCTTATGAAATGGTATATTATCTAACTTTTAGTCTTAAAAAATTACATTTTATGCATTTATTTTGTGCATGTGTTTATGTGTGCGTGTGTGTATGTGTGTGGGCCTGTCTGTGGAAGTCAGTTGTGGGAGTCAGCCCTCTGCTTCCACCATGTGGGCCTAAGAGATCAAACTTGGGGTGTCAGGCTTGGCAGCAAACACTGAACTGCCCTTCTTGTTTGCTGGTCCTTTCTTGTTGAATTTTTCAGTAGTTCATTTTGAATCTTAGTCTTAAGAAACAGATTGTTTATTATTATTGCAGATTTTATTTCTGCTATCTTTCTGCATCCTGTGACTTCCTCTCCTCCCCCAACCCTTTTCCTTTGGATTAAGTGAAGTCCTTATGCTCTCTTCAATGTTCATGCAGAGTATGGGGTTCTGTATTCTAATTTTATCTTTGCTTTGGTCCTTATGCTTGATTTAATTTACTATCCGAAGCTAATGATTCACTTTACCTTCCTCTCTATCAATGTGCAGGTCCTGGAATAATTATTCCTGCTGTCCCATACTTAATTATAGTCCGCTGTTGTCCGGTTAAATATACACATTTGGCATTATGATTGCCTGGTTAATAATTGTGTGGCTTTATGTGCATGTTTGCTAAAGTCTTTGAGTTTTCCTCTTGCGTGTCTTGTTTTCCTTATGTAAATTTTCTTTCTGTAAAAGTTCCTCTGAGTGGCGTCTGATGATAGTAAACTGCCTTTGTTTTGCATGTCTAAACATATCCTTATTTTGCCCTCGCTTTGAGAATAGTCTTGCTGGATGTATCATTCCTGTAGCATCTGAAGACTCTAAACAAAGGCAGATGACCAGAGGATAGGCCAGGACTTGCTTGCTGTAAGTCAGGATACCACTAGTAGAGAAATGGTTGGTCACAGGTGTGCCCAGTTCCTCTGCACAGCACTCAGCTACCCAATTTTGCCACTTGAGATAGGGAGAAACTTGACCCCTGTAGAGTGACCAGTTCGCAAGACACAGTAGGTCCTGCATGTTACTCCCTGGGCAGCCCAGCATTGGTGGCTTAGGGTTGTTCTTTCTCCCCACTGGCTTGACTGAGAACTATCAAAATCTGTATGATCTGGTAGTATTTGTGTTATTCCTGTCCAGAGTTAGGAAACATGACCATGTTCCCTGGTGTCGTTTGGGAGCTGTGAACACAAATTTCTGTAGCCAGATTCCGGGCAACTTCACAGGGTCCCTACAACCAGCCAGTATTGCTGCTACTGAATTGTTGTTGATAAGTAGAATGTCCTCTCTGGAAGCTGAGGAGGCCTCCTCTCTGTGGTGGTTGCTGCCACTTAGGTAGCCTTGCTGATTTCTTTACACTCAGATTTTTTTTTGGTCTGTTTTCCAAGGTCATCATTCAATATTTCCACTACATCTCGTAGTTGAACTTAATTAAGTAAATGATTTGACAAGATCACATAGCTTGGTCATGTGTGATGGCTAATTTTGTCACCTTGGTTGCATTGGGAAGCACCTGTGGATACACCTCTAAGTGTGTCTGAAGACATTTCTGGAGAAGATTAACAGAGGATGAGAAACAGCCAGGTGGATGAGGAAAAAGGAAGGAGCCTGTTAGCATGGGCAGTTCTCTCTGTGTCCTAGGGACATTGATGTTAGCTGCTGCTGCCTTCCCGCCAGGATAGACTGACATCTGTGAAACTGCGAGTCACAAGACAAAACTAACACACCATGACTGAGTGCAAGCTAGCCCTAGCACTGAGTTCTTGGGCCAAGTTCAGCCTTTGTCCATGGAGATTTACTGATCTTGTTTTCAGTACAAGGCATGTGAACAGCTGGGCAGCGCTCACTGTTAAGTTCTTGAAGTTTAAGGTGATTCTGGTGCAATGGAAGCTTAGTTTATATGATCCTGCAATCTTAGTCTGACTGCACCCCACAGGCCAGCAGCATGAGTGTGCTTGGAGCTCGTCCCAGGTCCACATCAGAAGCTCGTTTCCGCACGCCTCCTAGTTGACTGTGTGCACATGCAAAGCAGAGAACTCAAGAGAATGTCAGTGATGCCCCCCTGCTTTCTTCTGTCTCTTTCCCGACAGCTTCTTTCCAATGACTCCTTTGCCTCTCTGAGGTCCCCACGGCTCCCTGGGCCATGACTTTTGTGTGTGTGGACTGCAGATTTCATCAAGGGCCTGAATGTGCTGGGTAAGCACCTCACCACTGAGCTTGCTCACCCGCCCATTGTGCTGTGACTCTTGGTGAGTGAGGAAAGCTGAAGGACTTTAAGAGCATTGGCCATGTTTCTACCTTCATCACTGTAGACTGTGGAGACTTGGGATTAGAAGCATGGATTAGTGTGAACAGAAAGAATTTTGGTGGCTGAGCTGGGTCCAGAAGTAATGATCTCACCGACTGAGAAGAGAGTATTGTTTCTTAGAGCTGGGCTAAGTGTTGGAGCCTTAGACATGCTGTGGCTGGGACGGGCTACAAAAGTCGGCTGAAATAGTGAAATTGGTTTTGCTAGGGAACTACACCTTCTTCAGAGGTTAGGGACCAGTAATGTACATGAGCCAATGGGTACAGGAACTAGACAGATTGTTTAATCACTCAGATATTTCTATGCAAATTTGTAGACTATGGCTAACTTGATACTAACTAGACATCTGGGAAGAGGGGACCTCAGGTAAGGAATTGCCTCCATCAGATGGGCCTATGAGCTGTCTGTGGGGGCATTTTCTCGATTGCTAATTGATGGAGGAGGTCCTACACATTGTGGGAGGTGCTCTCCTGAGCAGGTGGTTCTGGGTAGTTTTACATGAACCTGGAAGTAAGCAAGTAAGCAGTGTTCCTCTCAGAGGGTTCTTCAGGTCCTGCCTCCAAGTTACTGCCTTGAGTTTCTACCTTGGTATCTCTACAGCAGGGGTCCTCAACCTTCCTAACTCTGTGGCCTTTTAGTACAGTTCCTCATGCTGTGTCCTCCAACCATGAAATTAATTTCATTGCTACTTCATAACTGCAATTTTGCTACAGTTAAGAACTGTAATATAAATATTTGTGTTTTCTGATGGTCTTAGGCTACCCCAGGGAAAGGGTCATTCGACCCCCAGGTTGAGAACCACTGCTCTGGATGATGAACTGTAACCTGTAAGCAGAAATAAGGACTTTCCTTCCTAAGTTGGTATTGGTCATGGTGTTTATCACAGCAAAGGAAGCAAACTACTCAAGCATTAATGTGTTTAGGTGGAACTTGAGATCAGAACCCAGTGCTGAGGAGCTGCAGATTTATGCAGAAGTGTCAATCTGCTAGAGAGTTGTGAATGCCAAGAAGATGCAAAGTTCCTATCAGTTTGTGGAATTCAGGACCAGAGTAGGTGAGGCCCACACAGTGAGGACGTTTTGGAAAGAGGAACAGAGATGACATACTTGCATTCATTCACTGCACGTTCCCCTCAGGGGACAGCCGTGTACCTGGTGTAGAAAACAGGAAGTGGCAACAGTGACAAATGCCAATAGAGAAGTGTAGTTGAGCTAATTACAGATCCCCACTTCCTTTCTTAAAGTTTTCATTTATCCTAATGCAGAGAGCTTGGGACGTTTACTTGATTCTGAACATTAAAGAGACATTAATGAACGAAGTCCAGTAAAGAAACTCAGAAAGAGCCGAAGGGATTGAGGCTACAGCCTTACCTAGAGTCTAGATTTTTAAAGAAAGCAGTTTCAAAGCTTTCAAGTAAAAAATATAGTCATTATTACTGGACAGTTCTCGAAAACATTTTCACACAAGAAGTATATACTATCATCAAAAATATAATTTAGATTTCTTGTCCAAATTGCCTTTCCTGCGCGGCTGCACAAGGCAGGCAGGCAGGCAAACACAGATGGTTGTTTAGTGAGTTTCTCCAGGCTGTTCTCCAGAGCTGAGTCCAGAAGCTATAACTGCCTTCCAGAAAATGGAGCCTCCTTTGAACGGAAGCTTTAAAAGACTCTGTAGGTTAAGAGAACAGAAACAAAATTTCTGAAGTTGTGTTTGCAATGAGGACATATGTAGCTACTGGGCAGGGCCATGTGGACCTGAGAAAGTGGCGCTTTTTGTGTATTTCCCTCATGACAATGGCCTTCGTCTAAAGAGAGAGTTTCACGAGATGTGTGAAGGTGCAGGGGGCACAGGTGTCTGCTGGTGTAAAAATGCCGGGCGAGCTTGTGAGCAAGGTTGCGGTTGCCTAGCAACCTGGGAAGTCAGAGTTGCTGAAAGAGCATGCAAGTACTAGCTGGTGTGAGTGCTGGCGGGACAGAAGGTTCGGAGGCCACAGAAGGAGGAAGTTGCCACCATCTGCAGCATGAATCACAGTGAAGTCCTGCCCTGCTCCTGATTCTCTGCGGGCAGAGTTCTGATTGGAAAGTAGAAAATGAAGCAGAGTTTAGTCCCCTTCACTTGGCCAGAGGATGAAGTGTTTGTTTCGTTGTTTGTTTTTAACTTTTTATGTGTGAACAGAACTAACATGGGGGGATTGATGTTCATGTAGTTAGGTGGCCTCTAATGTAAGTGACTGTTGAGAGTATGAAAGAATCTTCCTGAGTATGGTTCTGGCCTGCAGAGTGCTTTGAACTAAAGAGCTGAAAAGGTCTCAGGAGTAGGTCCCTGACCTCCTGCTCCTGCCCCCTTCTCCCCTGAAGTGAGCCATGAACTCCTCCCCCAACTGTCCCATGGAACCCAGAGAACCTCTGCCTTAACCAACCACAGAAACTGGAGGCCGGTTTCTCTTCCTTTCTTGAAGCCCTTCGCTGTGAGGGCTTTTGACTGTACTCGGAAGCCAGTCTAGCACCTTCTCTCGTTCACTTTTCCACACAGCTGTCTACTTTGTGTCCCAGGAACTTAAACACAAAAGGGAGGCAGTTTTCCCTGGGCCATTGGGATGCTCTCCGGTCATGCAAAGGTTTGCATGAGTTTGTTAATTCTGTCTCTGGTGAGCCTGCCTTTGACGAGCACGCTGTCATGATGGACAAGGGCAGGTTTGCTCTTTCTGCCCCTGCAGCTCTCTTCAGACTCTGCTTAAGTGGCGCCTGGGGGTGGGGAATGGTGTTTGCAGCTGTGGCGTCACCAGACTATAATCTTGCTTATTTGTGTACCTGCTTTCTTAATCTCTTCCTTATTTCAGATTCCAAGGACTAGTTTGTTCAGCCAGTCAGCTGGCTTACTGAGGGTAGTCTGGGTGTTCGTGGTACAAGTGACACATCCTGCACAATGGGCTTTCCTGTGGCGTGTACAGTGCCACCCAGGTGTCAACAGAGTTACATGTGTAACCTAGATCCAGGCCTGACCAGTACACACTGTGGACCCACTCTTGGGAATAATTGTGGAGTGGCTGTGGACTACATCTAATTTATAACTAATTCTTGTTCAGAATTTCTTATCGGAAATTATCCCTCTTGCTGTCTGAAGTGGAACAGTGGGCCCAGCATTAAGCATATCAATATACTTTGAATTTCAGGTGACTTAAGGTTAGGATAGCATATGTTTAGTATAAATGATTTGCTAATGAAGAGATGTATCTAGGAATACATACTCTATAAGGTGGGTTACACTAAGACTATGGACCCATGGGCACAAGTCTCCTAAAGAAGTAATTAATGTTAGCTGTGATATTAATGCATGAGAGTGAAAAGGAACCACAAAAGAGTGACTTCAAAGTTTTTAAAAATTATTTTCATGTGCATTGGTGTTTTGCCTGCATGTATGTCTGTGTGAAGATGTCAGATCCCCTGGAACTGGACTTACAAACAGTTGTGAGCTGCCATGTGGGTGCTGGGAATTGAACCTGGATCCTCTGGAAGAAAGCCCATGCTCTTAACCTCTGAGCCACCTCTCCAGCCCCAACTTTAAAGTTTTTAAACCATTAATTTTTTTTTAACCCCATAGAATATTGTTTGGAAATTATTGTTGAAAGTTAATTGAAATAATTTTCACATAGAAAATATTTAAATCAAATACCAGCAAACACTTCAATGTAAACAAAACAAACAGCTCCTGCCCAGGCGGTGGTAGTGCATGCCTTTAATCCCAGTACTTGGGAGGCAGAGGCGGGAGGATCTCTGTGAGTTCGAGGCCAGCCTGGTCTACAGAGGGAGTTCCAGGACAGGCTCCAAGGCTACAGAGAAAACAGAAAACAAACAAACAAAAACAACCCCCCCAAAAAAACAAGCAAACAAACAAGTCCTTAAACTGTTAGTGTTAGGAAGTATGGTTTGCTTAGGTTCCTTCTCTGTAGTTTACATCTCTCCTAAAACACAAGTGCTGTGAAATGAAGGGAACCACTATTAATCTACGATAGAGTAGGGCTAAAGAGGGCCAGCATCTGTCTCACTTACCGTGTTCTGGAAGGTGGTCTGTGTTTCCTAGCTGTAAAATCCTGCATGTATCTTGTTGAAGAACACTTCTCTGTTTTCCCCTTCCTGTGGGAGCAGAGAGGACAGCAGGGGACAGAGGAAGGACTGCACCCCAGCTCATTCGGTTGCAGCCAAAATTTAGGGGGGTAGCTAGTGCGTAAGTTCCTGATTGGTGCCTTCCTGTACCTCATCTGACACATCAAAGGAATGCCCCTTCCTCCGAGCCTGGGCACTGTGCTGGAACTTCGGCTTATGACTAACTAATTTTTTTTTTAATATACTGGACACTAAACTTAATTCATGACTAATTCTTGTTCAGAAATTTTTCAAATGGCGGACAGGTCAATAAAACTTAGATGGTAAAACTAGTTCCTGTAATTAAGTTTAATCTTATGAGTCGGTCTTTTGGGCCAGCTTGTTTTTTGAATGACACTCTCTCGTGTCTCTCAATGAGAGTGTTTTGTTAGAGTGTTTTGGCCTTCTGCTCATTGTGTTGGCTCAGTCCTTCTTGTGTATTCTTGCTTGTTTGGGTATTGCTCTGTCATGTTCTGTCTTTATATGGGTAATTAGTCTTTTACCTTTTCTTCTGACCCTGCGCTGTCTCTGTTCTTTCAGTTTGTATTCCTGTGCTTGCTTGGGTCTTGCTCTTTCACATTAGAAGCTACTCATCTGGGAGTGACTTTGGTGGCTGACACCGGGTAAAGCCCTGTGCTTGCATTGGTGTTCGGATGAGTGGTACCATCTTGGGGAGCATCCGCACTCTGAGTTCTGTGTGCAGCCAATTCCCATCTGCCTGCTGCCCCCCACAGACTGGCTCACATCTCTTCCTTGCTTTGATCTCTCTCTAGTTTGCTGTTGTCTTTGAGTTTTGTCATCTAAAAATATTTTATCCACATCTTAGGTTTGTTCCAGGAGGAAGTAAAATAAGCAGTATTGTGTTATCCACCTTTAATCTAGGTATCTTCCTCAAGGGCGGCAGAGCATCTGAAAGCTTTTTCTATGACTCTAGATGCTGCCAGTGCCCCTGCCCTCCTCTGCAGCCAGACGCATGCTTCTTTCCACCTTTTTGCCTTATACTTACTTATTCCCATGGCGGTTCAACTAAATTATTATTTTATCTTTTTTAGTCGTGCAATGCACTTTCCATGATGCGCGCATCAGGGTCTGTGGAGGAGTCAGTTCTTTCCTTGCACTGGGGTTCCAGGGATACTCAGGCCATCAGGCTTGAGCAGCAGTCACCTTTACCCACGGTCACCTCACCACCGTATTTCTGCCGTTGTACTTTTAAAGTACGAAGCGCCTCCGACTGAAGGAACTATACAACTCAATATATTTGTTGTGCTTATTAAACATGCATGGTCTTAAACATTAGGTTGGTTGTAGCCATCTGTGCACCTGTCTCCTAGAGCTCATTGCCTTGTGGGAGTCACAAGAACTGAAGTCAGTGTGGGTCTTGGTTATGGCAGGGGAGGGGCGGAGAAGCCTGGCCTGCACCATCAGGGGACACTGACATGAACATTCCCGTGGGGAGGAGAGCAAGGTTGTCATAAACATTTATTTCCCACAGTTTGATATTGTCATGTGTGTACGGACAGTGCATCTGTGCTGGGAAGGATTCCATTTGGGGCATGGAAGAGAGAAGTGTGGGCTTCCCTGAGGGCTGCCATGGGATGTGGAGCAGGCATGTTCAACACCTCTGTAGACCAGATGCAACACGAAGCTGTCTTCTTTTCCCCGTTCAGGTTTTCCTTACTGCTGCTCAATTTGGAGGAGTACTACTTTGAGCAGCACACAGCTTTCCACATCCAGAGCCAGGACAGCCACGAGGAAAGGTGAGTGAGCTCGCACAGCGCTGGGCACTAGTGGACTCTGAGGTCTGACGCCTTCAAAATCCACACAGGACTGTGTAGGTGTCCCTCTTCCTGCTCCTAGGTGAGGAGATGGTGGCATACCTTGTGGGGTTCCGGCTCCTCTGAGGCTGCCAAGCAGGACTCCCTCTGGTCATTGCTTTGTACCTGTGTCCCTCTTGTCACGCAGTGCTCCCTGCTCACAGTCCCTGGCAGGATGATGCAGTAAAGTAATCATTGGACGCCATGGAGCAGTGAGAGATGAAGTAATAAATAATGCAGTGTGAACTGGAACAAAATCTGCTTCCTCTGTAACCAACTACTCCTTTGAAAACAGATCCAGTTGCTTGGTTCGATTTTTTTTGAAAGCTACGAATCAAAGCATAATTTGGTTTTGAATTTTTGTTTTCCTTGTACAGGTTGTGCTTCAGTGCCACTAAAGAGCTGATTAATGTGGAGTAATTCTTAGTGGAAAAATTCTAGCTAGTATGTATAATGGAGTGACAGAATTTAAACCCATGATGGAGCAATGGCTCTGTATAAAGGGGTCAGCAACTACACAGCCTTTGGACCCTTTGAGTGGCCACCTGCTTTACTGGTATATGACCACTTGTTTGGGAGCAGCCACCACCATCTGTTGCCCCGTGTCCCTAGTTTGATCACCCTGTGACAGTTGTGACAGAGATTGCATGATCTGCAAAGACACATCTGTCTGGCTCTTCAGAGAGACTATTCACCATAAATATATGTGTGTCGTAATCTTCAAGGGCTGCTAAAGCCCTCAGGTGAGAGGTTACTGAGAAGGTTTGTAATGGGCACGTGAAGATTAATACCATCTTCAATCCCCTGTGGTTCCCACTGGTGTGAGCACTCCCTGCCTCCCCGGAGGTACTGTCAGAGGATGCCACAGAATCTGATCTAATACATGGTTGGTATAAAGGAGGATGTGGTAGAGGAGTGTCTGTCACACAGATGCAGTAAATGACATTTATGGGCTGGGAGGTCAGGCTGTTGTCAGTGGGAGGCTCGAACATGAGTTCTAGCCAACTATTGGAAAAGGACCAACAAAAAAGTCATTATGTGGGAAAATAATTTTAGATTAGCAAGTCTGAGGAGTATATTATATCAATCAGGTGTTATGTGGACTCTTTGGATTTTGATTTGAGTAAACTGTGAAAATACATTTATGAAATGGAAAGTTTTTGAACACAGTATACTTGGAGAACTTAAGGAGTTCTTTAAGTGCGATAAGGATAGAACCGTTATTAAATGAGTGCTTCTTCAGAGCTCTGTATGTGGACCTGCTGGGTTTGGGGGGGGGGGGCTTATAAAAGAAGCAATAGAAGCAAAAATGACCAGTGCTAGAGTTAGGTGATGGGTATATGGGCACTTTCTATTCTATTTGCTTATACTTAGAAGTTCCATTCTATTAAAAAAATCTAACTGTTGGTAAGTTTGGATATTAAAAATAAATGCACTTAGCAGCATGAAAAAAATGTACATTTTTCAAAACCCTTTGAGAAAGGAGAGTTGCAAACTGAATTCTGACCTTCTGTACAATGGGTGCATGTATTGAATAGTAATGATGACCAGAAAGCTCCACAAAGAGGAGAGTTTCCTCTGGGACTGGGAGGCCATTCTCCACTTTTTGACTGTATTTCTTAGTGTGGGTTTTTTTTTTTTTTTATTATTGTTGTTTTTGACACTTTGGATTTCTAAGTTATATAGAGACATAGACTCACAGACTTTTTTCTCCTTAGATTCTCAGAGATACCCAAGTCCTTGAATGATTCAAGTCCCTTACAGAAAGTGCTGTAGTATTAGGACGCACACTCCAGGCATCTTCCTGTTTACTTAATACATCTGTGATTATGTGCAGTTCTGCACACGGCACCTACACAGCACTTCCTCCCTTTCCATTCAGCACAGTGTTTGATGCATAGCAAATCCTAGTTTTGCTTTTGGAACTTTCTAAAATTAAAAACTAATCTGGGTTGGTTAATTTATGGACAGAGAACCTTAGATATACAGGGTCAGCTGCAGTCACCTCAGTTAGAGCAGGGTAGCCTGAGAACTCTGGGTGGACAAGGTGAGAAACTTCACCTAGATACCCACCAAGGGCTGGAAGATGACTCAGTGGTTAAAGCACTCTGCACTCACGAGGACTAGAGTTTGGACCCCCTGACTATGTAGAATTCAGGCTGGCAAGGCAACCTGCCTGCAGCTCCGGCCTCGGAAGACAGAAGACAGGACTTTCCCAGAGCAAGCTGGCTAGGGAAACTAGCCATTTCCATGAGCTCTGGGTGTGAGTGGGAAATCCTGCCACCACGGATAAGGTGCAAGAGCCATGGAGGATGATTCCAACATCACCCATGGCCCACACATGCTTGTGCACCAGTGTGTATGGATGCTCGCCACACACGTGTCTGCTGCACACATGCAATCTGTAAGCAAAGACTGCTCATTCGTTTCCCAGCCATCCAGACCCAAATAATCACAAAGACATTATATTAATTACAACACCATTTGGCCTATTAGCTCAGGTTTTTTATTGGCTAGCTCTTACATCTTAAATTAACCCATTTCGATTAATCTGTGTATTGTCACAAAGCGGGTAAGGTTCTGGCATCTGTCTCCTTTGGCAGCTACATGGCGTCTCCATGACTCTGCCTACTTTCTCTCTGTAAATATCTCTGTTTGGATTTTCTGCATTGCTTTACTCTGCTAAGCCATTGGCCAAAATAGCTTTATTCATCAACCAATAAAAGCAACACATATACAGAAGGACATTCCACATCAGCAGATGTGAGCACACATACACATATGCATGAAAAATGGGAGAAAAAGAATGTGAGATCATACAGATTATACTTGTATATAAATGTGCTTCTTGGAAATTATCTTAATTTTTCATAATTACAGTCACTTTTCCCTTACATGTGTCTGACTTCATAGTAAGCTGTTGTCTTGGTTTAATCACTGATAAAAATCAGTTGATAAGAGAAAGTAAAGGTGATGAATATTGGGCCAAATTAACAACAGCCTCTAAGATAGTTGAGCATGTTATTTTCCAAAATTTAGTAAAGGCATATGAATATCCTAGGAAGCTAAGGATATGGTCAGCCCCTTTTCTGATTATATGATATCACATAGTCTTCAAAATTGTTTATTTGTATTAAATATATTTTTTCCATGAATACTTCAAAATCATTGTTTATGGTATTTTGTTTGTAAAATTCAACCTTAATTTTTCCATGATTTTAAAAAGCAAAAAGAAGTCTTTAATTAATTGTACCTGTTTATTGGTGTTTTCTGAGTAATCCTTCTAGACTGAGAGGATGAAGAGCCAATGAAACTTGCTGAAAACATCACAGATTTAGCGTGTGTCAGTGTTTCTGCGCCTCGGTTTCTCTGGGGAGCAATTGTGTAAACTCTGATAATAATAATAATTAATGAGGTCGTGGGGCTGCAGTTAACAAACGAAGCCACAGCCTCCACCGGTGCAGGTCCCCAGCCTCCTGAGAGTGGGGCTGAAGGGACACGGCTGTTCTCCATTGTGCTGCTCCCTGTGTGATTGCCAGGCTCTTAGTAGCTGACACCCTAGCCATCCGCATTTTACTTAAAATAAATAACTTTTGTGATTGCCCTGGTGTCCATCAAATAATCATTTTGTTTTTGTTTTTTTTTTTTTTTTGGCTCCTAGGAAAACCAGAGGCTCCTTAAAAATATGTTCAAAATCAGTGATTTTTGAACCAGATGCAATATCCCAGCCCATCATTAAGGTAAGGGTGTTTTCAGTGTGAGCAGAAGCATTCCTAATGGTGTTTGCACATGTGCTTTTATCTTTGCTACTTTTCATAATATTCTGCCTCAATTTTATACAGATTCCTTTGAGAGATTGTTTAAAAATAGGAAGACGTGGAGAAAATGGAGCCAACAGACACATTGCAAAGTACGTCGTTTTCACTTTTAATTTTACTTTAACAAAAATTTTACATGTCTATTGATTTTTTTTTCTGCGTTCCAGGGCAAAATCTTCAGGTATTTCACTCATTTTCAGACAGGTGAGAGCGTGTAGTAAACATGTTTACTAAAAATGTTAGTACGTGTGTCTCCAGACTTGGGGGAAGACTTCTGTGCATGTGTGATTTCTTTTGCATGATGGAATTATTCACTTATATAGATCTCAGATGGAGACACTTGGAATTCGGTGTTTAAATGCCTTGAGAATTTAGTCATTGAGAAATAAACGTTTTAAAGGATAAGAGTCTCCCACAGGACCCTCCGGGTTAGTAAGTCTAAGAATTGCAGTTTGTCCTCAGGGTCAGTGGGAAGCTGGAAAGAAACTGAGTGTAGCAGTTCTTTCTGTGCCCTCCCCTGCTAACGGTGGCAAGCCAGTGCCAGGCCGCCGAAGCCACCTCAGGCTTCTGGGTGACGGCCCAGCAATGCTCCGGAAGGGCAGTTCCTCCTGGTAGGAGTGTGAATCCCAGATACACACTGACCTCACTTATGCACACACTGTGGTACTCAAGTCTGTATCGGCATCATGTGACAAATTAAAATGCAGCTTTAATGCTGGCGTATCATTGATTACATTGTAGATTAAAAAAAATTTAAGTAAGAGCAGAGGGATTTCTTTGTTCTTTTGGTTTTTGACTTCACATTCTTCATCCGTCCCAGGATGTGTTTATCGGGGTGGCCTGGGCTCCCTGCAGCGCTCTAGTTCTGTGCACTGTCAAGGTCCAGAGACACGCGTTGTGATGAGTGAGTGCAGGGGCTGTGGGGAAAGTGGCTGCACCTGAGCACTTGGTGCAGCCTGGCACAGGCAGTGCCTGGAGCGTCTGAGGGCTGGGAGGAGGACAAGTGGCTTCTGCTCTCTGTCACCGAACCCTTTGTTCATAGACCTCTGCTTAACATGCCTTGACATTTCTCTGATGATCTGGGAGATTTTGAATTAAGTAACTTTCTGGTAGTACCTCCTATAATTCCAATTTTAAAAAAAGAAGAGTTGCACTATCTTCAACTTCATATTTAATGTCCCACATTCAAACAGGTACAGCCCATCTGGTGCTTTGTGGGGGGACCGTGCTACTATCCCTAGCCCTGTGTGCTCACAGGTGTATTTCTTATGACATCATGAGCTTAGTGCGGGGCATCTGTGTCTTGAAAGGAAAGGATACTTTTTTTTTTTTACTTAAAAGTAACATTTTCTTTAGAGAACTGCTCATCTTAGTAAAGGCTTAATAACTTGACTTTAGAAATACAGCTCAGAATCCTTCCTCTTTTAGTAGTTTTAGGAGGAGATCTCAGGTGAATCCAGTTCAAAATCAAGGGGCACCCAGGGCAAGCTACTCTTTCAAGGATTATTTTAAGCTTCGCATGTCAATACTTTCACCAAGTCTCAGAAAAGGTTTTGATACAAAGTTTTGCTTTCAGATTTAGTTGTTGTTGGAATAACATGTTTGTGTGTGTGTGTTATGTGTGTATGTACAAATATTAGTTCAATAAGGGAAATGGATGGTGAGGGGAAAAGTCTCTCGTCTGTGTCAGTTAGTGATAAATGTCATGAAGAAAATGAAGATCAGGACAGAAGTGTCCTGGGCACACTAGGGAATGTTGCTCCTTAAGACCGTGTGGTTAGGAAGAGAGAAAGAGCCGCTGAACAGTGCCAGCCACACGAGCCAGCGGTGACTGTGAGATGTAGGGGTTGAGCAGGTGAGGGTCGAAGGGTCAGAGCAGAGCACATGCCCAGAGAAGGCTGGCCTAGGAGCAGGGCACTGTCACAGCGGCCTCTGAACCATGGTAAGGCTGTAGAGTAAAGACCAAATGAGAAAAGCTCTGGGAAGCTAAGAGTGTGTGACCTCATTTGGGTGCCCTGGAAACCTGGGGAGGGTCAAGAGTGGAGCCAGGAGACCCTGAGGGTATTCTGAACCCCTGCTGCTCTGCACCAGGCTGCCAAGAGCTCCTCACAAGCTGGGTGTGTGCTGCAGACAAACCAGGTATGTGCAGTGCATAAAGCCTTCCAGCTGGAGCTTTATGAAGTCATGGTATCTTTAGGGTACTTCTTCACAGTGACAACTTGGTTTCTCAGTGTTGACTTGCCTTTCTCAGGTGTATTTCATTAAAGAACACAACATTGTGGCACCATATAAGATAGAACGGGTAAGTAAACTTTTTCATATATTATTGGACATTTATGTAGTGATTTTTGAGCAGTAAGACTTTTATGGTTCTATTAACATCTTTAATCAAGTATGGTAACACTGAGTACTTCAAAGTTTATTAGCAGTTATTGCAAAAGTACCCAAGGGATCCACAGCAAAAGCTTCGCGATCATATTAGAAGGGAAAGAAATGGAGGAATGGCTCAGGGGTTAAGAGCACTGTGGTTTGTTAATACGTGGCAGCTCAAAACCATGTTACATACATGGTAACTCTGGTTCTAGAGGATCTAATGTCCTCTTCTGGCCTCTGTAGGCAGTGTACACACATGCTCCATAGACATGTATGCAGACAAAATAACTACACATAATAAAATAAAAATACACACATCTTTTTAAGGAAGGAACTGAAGTCAGAGTGTACAAATTGATAAGCATATTTACTGTATACCACTGAAAATTTTTTGACTAACAGTACTGAAAATTTATTTTTAAGAGCATTCAAGAAACACTTAGTTTATAACTTACCCCATATTTGATAACAAACTTTTATGAAGTCTTAATTTGGAAGTTATAAGGATGTATCGCGGAGGCATAGGCATGTCTTTGAGGTCGCCTATGTTGCTGTCCTTCACTGCAGCATACTGTGTGGGGAAGGTGCGCTCCTACTAAAGGAGTCTTTACAGGACTAGGAGGTGGAGCTAGCTCCTGATGAGGACAATGAGAGGAACCACATTCTCTTGCCAATCCAGGCCGCATGCTTCGTGAGCTCCAGGTGCAGGCAGCCCTCAGTATCTTATCCAGAAACTTATGAGACACAAGCTGCTTAGGCAATCTTAGAGTCAGGAAAACTCACTCACGTGTGCAGTGAGCCGGGGCGTGGCCACTGTGTGTGAGTGTCCCTTTCTCTCCGCTAAATGCATCTGGCCTTGTGACTTTTCTCTTGTTGTGGTGTTGCCTCTACATCTTGGCAAAACCCCCATGGGCAGTAGATGACCCTTCTCTCAAGTTAGAGCACCTCCTGGGTGCCCTTCCTCGGGGAGCCTGCTGAGACCATCTGAAGTACAGACCTGGATTTCAAGTGCCAGGCACGTAGCTATCAATGTATGTGAGGGCTCTCTGGAGACATAGACCGTCACACACCTCTTTATGCATAGTACATGGGGAGATTGAGACAGATAGTGTTAGATATAAGGAATTTATTACAAGGAATGGATGTGGGGAATGATAAAGACTGAGAGTTCAACCTCTGAAGAGCCCACAGTGTAAAGCAAGCCTTTGTCTGAGGGAAGGGAAGCCCAGCATCCAGCGGGAAGATGGTCACAAAGATGGAGGTTTTTGTCTGTAGTGCTCCGTGGACCTACACATTGAAGAGGTCAGTCTGTTTTAGTCAATCTAGTAATTTGCTGTTAATTCCACTCAGAATTACATACAGAAAAGGTTTAATGAAATGTCCTGGCATTTTGTGGCTCAATCAAGTTGACATGTCAGCCATCATGTGCTTGTATCCCTGTCCTCAGGGCCCCTCAGTATATGGAGTGAATGTTGAGGAAGAACTAGATATCAGCGCAGTGACAGTGAGAGCTTTCTACCCCTCCACAATGGTAAGAGCGCAGAGAGAACACCAGCCAGGAGCCAGCATCGCAGGCCAGGTGAACTCAGGGATATAGACAGAACATTCCACCCACAGTGAGACACATCACATGTTAGGCCACAAAGCAAGCCGTAGCGAAGGTAATACTGAAATCCCTGCCCCGCCACAGTGAGGAGAAAACAGAACTGGAAAGCCACCGATGGTGCAGATAGGCAGCACATTCTCAAGCCAGCAGTGGATCAAAGAAATGAAAAGAGAAACTCGAAAACATTGCATGGCAAAGGAAAACAAAACGAGAATGCCAGGTTCTGGGAGCAGAGCAGCATTAAGAGGCATGGGAATTAGACATCTACGTTACAAAAGAAAACTAGCCCCACCCTCAGGGAATGAGAGCAGAAGAACCGGCCAGGTGCAGGTGCATGGAGGGCGCTGCAGGCCGAAACACGCACAGCTGGCTGCTGCTCTGCAGACACTCTTACTGCAGCCGGATGACTGCTGCTTCTGTCCCCACCAGGGAAAGATGGAGTATGCCTTTGAACTGGAAGTTTCTGGGAAGGTGGAGGATGTTGTGGAGACGCTGCTTCAGGTAAGCCAGCCGTTTGGGGGTCTCACACCCACAGAGCATAGAGCAGACTGAGCCGGAAGCCTCCATGTTGGTTTCACTTGTTTTGAGGCAGGGGCTCATGTAGCCCAGGCTGGCCTCCCTCATGCCTCTCCCTCCCTGGAACAGGGATTTCGTCCTGCCCAGACAACTGTCACTTCTAAATATGCTGATTTACTTGAATTTGGAAACTTAAATAGGAGAAGCCACGGACATCAGAATTGATCCCTGCTGTTGCTGACAGAGCAATCAGTGTTTTTCCATTGCCTCTAAAGAAATACCTGCTACTGTCTGCAGGGAAACTAACTGTGTGTTTATCACATTGTAGTTGCACAGAGCATCCTGTCTTGATAAACTTGGTGACCAAACGGCCATGGTGAGTGTCCTGCACAGTTGCTGTTTGACTAGAAGTTAACTTCTGTTGAGCTCACTTATACTCATGTCCATAATGTTAATGGTTCTCCTTGTAGATAACAGCTATCTTGCAGTCACGTTTGGCTAGGACATCATTTGACAAAAACAGGTAAGATTTCAAGATTTTTATTTTCTGACTAGAATGCAGTGAACGGCTCCATCTGTAGGCCTCTTTCAGCCTGCTCAAAACAGATGTGGGCTGGCTTGCAGGGAACTCCTGCCTAATGTATGTGAGACTTTGGTTCTGGCCCCAGCCCGACTTTCATCATCTTATTCCAAACCTGCTCATTTTAGGGAATGGGCCAGCCTAAGAACGATAGCTCTCAGAGCTCCCGCTGCCCTCCTTCCTGATATCTGCCACTTAGAAAGCCTGTCTGTCCCACAACTGCCATCTCCCCAGCCTACCCACCTGTCTTACCCACTGGGATTGCCCTAGGGCGCCATAGCAACCTTGAGTCCATCTTCCTAATGCTAGTCTCCCGCCTCAGTTCTGCTTCATCCCCAACCTAATGATCTACTAAATTGTGTCTGTGTAAAGAACATCACTTGGCTGTTGGCAGTTACAGTGACCTGCTGCCACAGCCTTCTCCTGTGGCGGGGCTTGCTCACTGCTCACTGCACCAGGCGGCTGTTGGCTCTCATGAGTTCTGGGCTCTGGCTGCTTGCAGAGGGAGCAAGGTCCTGATGATCACCTGCTCTCTGCCCTCTAAGCCTTTGCCTCTTGTTCCCTCATTCTCTTTCCTCTCTTAGCCCCTTGTTTTCTCATGCTTGGAACATGGACCCTCCTGTCTTTTGGTTCTGGATAACTGGGCTTTCTGATTTTAGCTGTCAGTTCGAGTGAGTCTTCCTTAGGCCCCTCACATTACATTGATTACTTGCCTATCATTCCTCACAAGGACCAAGAGAGTATACTTATTGTTCTAATGGTTTTCCCATTGATTTTCTTGGCTTTATTAAGTATACAATACAGTTTCTGAAAATAATGGTGCTATTTATTTTTATACTAGTTTCTTAGATTTTTCTTGCCTTAGATGTGGACTATTTGCCTATGTTTTCATTTCATATTTGTTATCATTTATAAAGAGGTGGGACCCAAGGTCTGTCCCAGGCAGGTCACCCAAGGCCTTGGTGGTTTCCCTTGGCGGTGTCAGGTGAGAGACAGACAGATAGGCCATGCAGAGAAAGCTGGGTTAAAGAGTTTATTTAGTGGATTATGGAAGGGAAAGGGAAGAGAAGAAAGAGGGGAGAAGAGAGAGAGGCAGAAGCTTCCTCTCCAGAAGAAGGCAGATGGGGGGAGGAGGGAGAAGGTGTGGTGGAGGTTTGAAGTGGGTGAAGCTTGTCTCTTAAAGGGAACAGGGTACTCAGGTGACAGACCAGGTCAGCAGATTACATCTGTATTCCTTTATCTTCACTGAACTAACTTTGTGGTACACAACCATCTATAATGCCAGTTCTAGGAGACCTGACCTCCCAGGGCACCAGGCACATACATACACAGACTTACATAGGGCAAAACTCACACATATAAAATGAAATAAAAAATATTAAGAAAATTAAAGAGTGGTTCACTTTGAAAGTTTTCATTTGTTTTTCCAGAACCTGAAATGTCATGCTGAGGATTTAGGGAAGCGTCTTTGCAGTGTGAGATGAATTATTCCAGTCATGAGCACTGTTTCTAAAAAAGGGAACACAAACTTACGAGCTTAGCTTTCATCACGTTTTTGAAGATTCGCCTCTTATTGAGGAAATAGAATATTTCCCTACTTTTTATGTTGAAAGGATCCAAATTCTGTCAAGTTGAAAGAATACTATAAGGAGCACAGACATCCTATGACCTATGACGTGTGTTTGTTGATGTCCTTCCCAGCTCGCTTTCGATGGTGCCGTGCCCGTATCCACGTCAGTGCTCTGGCATGCGTGTTTGTTTTATTCAGACTTCTTTCTCGTCACTACCCCACAGCCGTGCAGCAAGGCAGCTTCTGTGCCACACTTGGAGGGCATCAGCTATTCTAAGTCATCTGGTTATGCCAGTTCACCAGGCGGAGGAGGGGCTGCAGCTTGTGCAAATACTGTGTCCTTGTAGATAAGAAACTTAGGGGACCACAGACCTGGAGAGGGATGCGGGGGGGGGGGTGCACACATACATGGGCATATCGCTGTGTATTATGTATGCTTGAGTGTAGTTGTTCGGGTTGTTGATACTGAGTTGCAGGACATCACGTCAGTGTCCCGTCGGTACTTAGGTGCGTCTGTGATAAAGGACGTCCTTGCCATCCTTGCTATTATTGTCATATCCAGGTGGCCACAATATCTCCTGACACATAGCTCCAAATTCATGTTCACCCAAAGGTTTTCTAAAACTTATTTTAAAATTGCTTTAGGTTTTTAAAATAAAGGATTCTATAGAAATTTCTTCATTTGCCACTGAGCTCTCCCCACGATCGGGTATTTGTTGTGTAGATGTTGGTATCTTTTCTTGGCACATTTCTAGGTATTTGCTTGATGCCACTGAAATTCCTTTTCCAAATGTTTGTTACTGGTATAGAAATATAATACATTCTTTTTTTTTTTTAAATATTGGCCTTGTACCCTGCCTCTTCTAAGTTAACACATGGGTTTTTAGCAGAATTTCTACTGTTTTCATGTTTGCAGTCCTTCCTGGAAAAGGGCAGTTTCCCTGAGACTTCTGTTTGTTTTCTGCTTGCTGTCTCATCATACTGTTTTGTTAAGGAAGAGCTTGGGGCAGACGCCCTGCCTTCTTCTTTATGCTGAGGGAAGATGGTTTCCTGTTACCACTAAGGAATGATGCTGGCTGTAGGTTTTTCTTAGACAGTCATTGTCACAGTGAGGGAGCTTGTTTTTATTTTAGTTTGTTGAATTTTTCTTAAGTAAAAGGTACAGAATTTTGTCAAATATTTTTTTCTATATTTACAGATATCATTTTTCTCATTTGTTGTTAATATTATAAATTATATGGATTTTTTTAGTGTTAAATGAACTTTGTATTCATGTAAAAATATTATTTAAGATCATGGTGTATGACCCTCTCTCTTGCCTCGTGGACATTTTATCAGATGCTCTTGCATCTATTTACACGCAGGACATTTTCTGTCATTCTTTGATAGTTTTGGTGCAAGGTTCTGCTGACCTCATAGAATGGATTGGGATGTGTTCTGTGATCCTGTGTTTACCAGAAGAATGAGGCTTGGTGATATTCTTTTCTTATATTTTTTGTATAATTTACAGAAAAAGGTATATAAACCAAAGTATTCTTAGGGATTGTACTTAATGTAATTATTATTAATTACTATTACCAACATCATCATTACTGTTATTTTGAGAGAGGGTCTAGCTATCTGGCTCAAACTGGCCTTGAATTTGCAGTCATTTTGCTTCAGTCTCCTCAGCATTGTGCAGGAAACACACACCCAGTTTATCTTCTTTGTTTTGTAATGTGTGGATGTGTGTGTGAGTGTGTGTGTGAGTGTGCAAGGCTGCAGTAGTGGGCATCCCTTTGCTTTGTCACAGTAGCGCTCTCTGCCTCCCTCGAGAGTGCTCTGGCCCAGCTTTCTTTGTTGTTTTATAACTAACTTGGCCATTTATTTTAAGCGATAGGTGATTAGAAGAATGTTGAGGATTTGATAGCTGTCTTACTGTGGCTGATTATTAATATTATTTGATCAGAAACTCTGTTCTATGCTTCAGTTTTTTGGCGTTTATTTGTATTTGTTTTATAGCCCAGTGTGTGTTGGATCTTGCTGAATATTTCCTGTTTCTGGTAGCTCTAGAGTCAGTGTTTGTATAGCGCTCAGCTGACAGTCATTCCCAGTGTCCACACCATAGTGACGGTGTTACTGCCGTGCTCATCGTTTGCTGGAGAGACGCTAAGGCTGACAGCAATGGTTATGGAATATCTCTGGCGCTGTCCTGGACTACAAACTTCATTCCTCCCATGAGACCACCCTCCTCCTGCTGCTAGCCTGCTGGTCTCTTCTTTTCCTTCTTGCAGTCAAGGTCATTCAACTGTCTCTGAACCCTCGGTTTCTGGTTGGTTCTAAGAACTCCATGAGGATTGTTGAACTTACCAGTTGGTTGTAATCGTTAGGCAAGAGCCTCAAGATCTCCAACAGTTCAGCATTTTCTTTCTTTTTTTTTTTTTTTTTTTTTGTTTTTTTTGAGACAGGGTTTCTCTGTGGCTTTGGAGCCTGTCCTGGAACTAGCTCTGTAGACCAGGCTGGTCTCGAACTCACAGAGATCTGCCTGCCTCTGCCTCCCAAGTGCTGGGATTAAAGGTGTGCACCACCACCGCCCAGCTCAGTTCAGCATTTTCTCTTAGAGAAGACTTTGTCCTGGTGTCATGTCCTGTGTTTCTTTCTTTCCTTGTCTTTGGTACCAGGATTGAATCAGGGCTCCTGAGTGATAGCATATACTCTAGTGTTGAGCTGCACTCCCAAGCACATGAGATTTACTTTTAATCCAGTTATTTAACTAAGTAATTGCCTTACAATATTGGTAATTTAATTGTTTCTGCACTACTTTCTAAATTAACAAATCAGAAATGCTTTTTTTTTAAGTTAAACATTTGAAGAGTAGAAAAGGCATCTCTGAGTGGTTGTATGTTTGTATCAAACTGACCTTCAAGTAATTGTAATTATGTGTTCAAAACCTGATACAGTAAATGCAGACAGGGTCTTGCTCTGTAGCCTAGGCTACTCTGAAACTCGGAGTGTTCCTGCCTCAGCCTCACCAGTGCTGGGATAAGAGGAGGGTATCTGTGCTCTGCAAGATCTTAACTATGTAAAAGCAGGATGTTACATGGATGTCGGACTAGCTTCAGGACTGTTCATTTGGGGAGAGATTTTGTTTCTGTGATGTGTACTCTCTTCTGTTAATGTCATGCTTCCATCATTCCATCTAAGAGACTGCCAGCCTTAGTTAAGCAGCCAGTTCATATCCCCACCTTTTTCATATTAGTTGTGGTGTTTGATGCATAGCAGGCAAATTTACACTGTGGTTCAGCAGAGAGAATAGGTCAGGTTCTGACTTTCCTGACTTTTGCTACAAAACATCTTTGCAGGTTCCAAAATGTTTCTGAGAAGCTGCATATGGAGTGCAAGGCTGAGATGGTGACGCCTCTGGTGACGAATCCGGGACATGTGTGCATCACAGACACCAACCTGTACTTCCAGCCTCTCAATGGACACCCGGTATGTAGGTCACGGACTGCTTACATTAAGTCATGGGCTGAGGGCACAGGTCACAGGGCCCCATGTGTAGGTCACAGGCTGAGCCCATAGGTCATGGGCAGCATGCGTAGGTCACGGGGTCCTGTACAGTACTTGCTTATGTCTTTCAGTTCAGTTTTTCAGGACCTGACATCAAAATTACTGTCTTGAGTTACTTCCCTCGCTTCCTGGGGACGGTCACCTTCATTTGGTAGCCCCGTGTAGCAGTGTGGCTTTCCAGTGCCATCTGGGGTTGGGGGCACACTCACATGAATGCAGTGTCCTCTGATCTGCATTCAGTCATTCTGAAGGACCTTGTTCCTGGTAGTGCGTAGAGAAACACCACCTCTCCTGATTCTGGTCCCATCAAGGGAGATTTATCCTTCTAGGAAGCACCGGGAAAAACACCAAGAAAGCGCGGCAGTGAATGAGAAACAGCACTTGCTGTGTGTGAGCACGGGTGGCCCTGCTTCTCCTTCGTTACAGACACTGTCTTCCTCCAGTGCTGATGTGAGCTTCTCACAGCCAGCGTGTGCTCGTGTACAGAGATGCTACATCTGGATCTATGTGACCCCTCAGCTCACAGGGTTGGGCCATTTGACCGGGCATTTTAACCCTACAGGCAGTGTTTTCTGTGGACATTCTCCAGGGTAGTCATTGGTCTCAAACTGGACAGACAAAGTGTTGTAGCAATTCTGTCCACTAGACGGCAGCACACACTGGTCAGCTCCTCCAGCGACTTGGCACATGGCTGATTGGCATGGTGTTCTCCGATATTGGCTACTGCTGCTATTTTTGTTCAAAAATTTGTAGAAGAAAATGTCTGGCAGTACAGCTTCAGGGGACACAGTGTATTTTTCCCAAAGCCCTGGACAGGCTTCTTGGATTGTGTCGGGGTCTTTAAGGCCTTTCTCACTGTTGCAGAACCCGGTTTTCCTGTCACCTGGGAACCGGGATATAGAAGCTTTGCCTTTTAGCTGAGCACACAGTAGTTTCTAATTTTGATTCTCTCTTACTATTCTTTTCAAGTTTTAGAGAATTGAAAACATTTTTCCTTTAAAAAAGAAACAGTCTTGCCTTATATATTGTAATTTATGAGGTCTAAAACTCTGTAATAAAGGAAATTAAAAACATAATTCTTTATTTTTTTTTAAAGAAAGGATCTTAGTACAAAGTAAACCCTAGATCAAAACTCAGGGCTGGAGGGATGGTTTAGCATTTAAGAGCATGTGCTCTCGATTATCAGAACCAGATCTAGAATCCTAGCACCCTCAAAGCCCACGGTGTCCCAAACACACCTGTAACCTCAGCTCTGAGCCAGGTAGAGATAGGTTAGGGAGAGACCCTGCCCCACAGAATAGGTGGAGAGTAATAGCAGAAGGTACCTGATGACTTCTGCAACCTTCACATAGGTACGTGTAGCCCCTCACACAGAGGTGCATGCGTATACTCAGACACATACACATACACACACACACACATGCACATGCATGCCCACACACATAGGTACATGTAGCCCCTCACATAGGTACATGCATATACTCGGATACACACACACAAATAAATACATGTTTTAAAGGAGCAAACTTATTGAATAGTTATTTATACTCATTCTTGAGTGCCCCACACCACTCTGAAAGATGAGAGTACCGTTATCATCTGAGTTTACTGAGAAGGGCTAAGAGTTATGTCAAAGTAAACTGTGACTTGGGTACTACTTGTTCCAAGATCTCTCCTAGGTATTCACTGGGAAGGCAAGGATGTGTGGCTCTTTCCCTCCCTGCTGTAAGATACAAAAGAACAACGTCTAATTGTGTTTGAATGGTGACTCTTGACACTACCTTTGTCCTTTTTAAAGAAACCTGTGGTCCAGATAACACTCCAAGACATCCGGCGCATTTACAAAAGGAGGCACGGCCTCATGCCTTTGGTGAGTTCAGGGTACAGATGCAGTGCAGCTCCCTGTGGGAGGTTGCCAGACCTACAGTGTAGTGCTGATTGACATCCAGGCCCCCGCGGCAGGCCTGAAGACCCAGGTGTGCTGTATGTGGACATGTGGAAGCTAGCAATTGATAAAAGATAACTCTGGAAGTAACAGGTTCTGTTGCAGAAATATCTTCTTGTTCAAGAGCTCACAACCATCTGTAATAAGATTTGGTGCCCCCTTCTGGCCTGCAGGCATATATGTATACATAATAAATAAATAAATCTTAAAAAAAAAGAAAGAAATGTGGCTTCATTAGCAATCTAATTTTAAATTTTGGAATAAAAAACTATTGTCAGTAACAATATTTGGTACTAAAGAGAATTACATTGTTTGCCTGACGTACATCTCTTGTTCTCAAGGTGTTTATGAGAAAACACACGGGAATGTAGTGGCGTGTATCCTGAGTCAGAGTATACATGTGAGCACAGCCTAGAGCTTAGCCACATAAATGCTTAGCTGACTTAAGATTGTGCACTTCTGTGATTGAAGGATGAACATAGAGCTATTTGTTTTATTCTTTCTGAATTTTTAGGGCTTGGAAGTGTTTTGCACGGAAGACGACCTGTGCTCCGACATATACCTAAAGTTCTATGAACCTCAAGACAGAGATGACATCTATTTCTACATCGCCACATACCTAGGTTGGCTGGCCTCCCTTTATTGTCTGTGCGTGTGAAGGTAGCAAGGCTCCTAAGAAGCTGGAAGAGCAAACAAGAGAAGAGGCATTGCTTTGCCATAGTTTTACTTGTTTCGTTCTCATATATTATCCCACAAATGAGGGAAATGTGAATTCATTGTGTTAATGCTCATTTGTGTGTTCTGAAAGCTCTTAATGAATATGTTTAAATACCTCCCTATTTTAATGACTTCCAACTTGAGTGGGTTACAGAGAAGACCCAAGGGTTGTTTCATGTCATGATTTAATTCATGACAAAGAAACCTGAGGTTTTTGTAAGACATGAGGATGTGTTTGCAATCACTAGTTAGCTCTTCACCACAGAGCCAGCGCACTGGGTGGAGCAGGTCAGTCCGCACCTGGATCCACACCCTTCGGCTGGAATCCATTTTCTTTAGGAGCGATGCCTCAGTCCTGCTGGAAAACGTGAAGTTCTCCACCTTTATCAGAAAAATCCCCCACATTTTCATTAGCTGTGAACTCTTTACTAAGCTATATACTAAATTCCTAATTTACATAGTTGTCCAATCACTAAGAAGGACTGACTTTACATGGAAGTTGGGATTTTGTTAATACATCCTAGTTTGTTTCTCTCTAGTGTGCAGGGAGATCTTCTCCAGAGGTGTGGTGAAGGATGCTCTAGGGAAGGATTTTATTCCTGCAGACATACATTTTATCCCGGAGTAGTTCATCAGCCCTTGACATGAACATAGTGAATGAGCAGAGATTTAGTATGTGTTTGTTTTTATCTTCTGAGCCCTAGTGTCTTTTATTTTTCTAAAATGATAAGACAACAGTAGAAAACTCACTGTTTTAGGGAATATTAAAGCTGCAGTCAACGCCACGCCCTCTGTCTGCATTCCAGCTGCCATTCCTTCTGTCTGAGCTCATTTCTAAGTTTGCTCAAGCCTTTCCAGAGGGTTCCAAGAGCCAGGAATTAAAAGTTTCATTGTCTTGAAGTCTTTCCTGGTAGCTAATTAGAAGCTTGGTGAGAAGTAAATCTAGAATACATACATACCTAGTGAAGCATATGAGTGAAGATGCTTGGTACGTCCAGTAAAAAGATTTTAGGTTCAGAAAAGCAGAATTTTCTAAACAAAATGACAAATCCTTTCATCTGTAGGACAGCCGAGTCATTCTGGCCCTTCTAAACTCGCAGTTCTCACTGAGAGGCCGTTTCTCCCGAGGGCCTTCCTGGTTGTTCTGGTTTAACAATTAGCCCTACAAAATCCCCCTTTTTCTTTGGCAGTTTTGTGGGGTTTTTTAAATATCATTTTATAGATGATATGTAGCTTCTGATACATTGGCAATAGTCCACCTCTTCAGAACCTAGGAAAGTTTAAGTTCAATATTTTGTTCTGGCTTCATAAAAAATGAGGGGAAGTGTATACAAGTAGCCATGGTTTCTAAAAATTCATCAAAACTCGGCACATTTGATAGAATCTATTACTCATTGTGTAATTGTCAGTTGTTGCCACATAATGCTTATATGTCCACTCCATAGTCTAATAGTTTTTTCAAGTTATATAGTATTTGGGAGTGATTTGATAGTAGTTCAATAGACTTAATAACCTCTTTATCTGGATCTTTGTGAAAACACATCAACAGACACTTTGAAAACACTAAAGAAGCTCGCTCTTCACACTTAGCAGAAGCTCGCTCATCACACTAGGTAGAAGCTCCCTCTTCACACTAAGCAGAAACTCGCTCTTCACACTAAGCAGAAGCTCGCTCTTCACACTAAGCAGAAGCTCGCTCTTCACACTAAGCAGAAGCTCGCTCTTCAGTGATCCTCGCAGTACAGTGATGGCCCCCACCCTGTCCCACAGAGAACCATGCCGCAGAGCACACTGCAGAGAGCTACATGCTGCAGTGGCAGCGAGGGCACCTCTCCAACTACCAGTACCTGCTCCACCTCAACAACCTGGCCGACCGCAGCTGCAATGACCTCTCCCAGTACCCTGTGTTTCCATGGATAATAAATGACTACTCCAGCCCGGAGTTAGGTGAGCACTGTCCTGCGTGGGCTCTGGTGAGGACCTGCTTCCCGACAGGAGGGTGTGCTTTATTTTATAGCATGTCGGATTATAGGAACAAGTTAGAGCTCATTTCAGTTTTCTCACTAAAGGGTGCCAATTTCCATCTTAAAATATTGGGCAGATGTTATATAGTGTTTTATGTGTGTTTGCCACTTCATGAAGGTTATACATAGGAAATGTGTGCATAATTTTAATTCAGTGTTAATTATGTGTAAGCGCCAAGTTTTGAAATATTTAAATTTCTCATTGAAAATTTCAAATCAGTTTATTATTTTAAATTCACATTGAAATTTTTAATGAAAGAATCAGCCGTCCACTAACCAGAGGAGGAAATGGAAGCCATCCCCAGTTGGATTCTGGGAGGTAGCGGCACTCCTCAGGCTTCTGTGCTGTCACCATGACAGAGTACCTGAGGAAGCCGCAGTATAGCTGGGAAGATTGATCTTAGCCGTGATCTCATGGCGAGAGCATCAGGCAGAGCCAGGAAGCAGAGACTCGCGCAAAGGGCTAGGACAGGATGTAGGCTGCAAGACTCCAAGGCCCTGCCTCCGTTTCTCACTGCTTCCCAATACTGACATCGTGTTAGAAACCAGCTAAAGGATCAGGCCATTCATTCTGTGAAGACACGCCCAGAAACACCTTACTAATGTAGGCATTTCTCGGTCCAACCAAACTGATACTCGGGACTGTCAACACTTTCTTTTTAATGCCATCAGTACTTCTTTCTTGTTCCCTTAAATAATGCTTCTAAAATTTGATAATATTGTAGCTTTATATCATAACACTTAAAAATTATTATTTTTTTTGTTCTTTTTTATTTTTATTTTTTTTCCATAATATTTATTGACCTCTACATTTTTCTCTGCTCCCCTCCCTGCCTCTCCCCTCCCTCCTTAAACCCTCCCCCCAAGGTCCCTATGCTCCCAATTTACTCAGGAGATCTTGTCTTTTTATACGTTCTACTTCCCATGTAGATTAGATCTATGTAAGTCTCTCTTAGTGTCCTCATTGTTGTCTAAGTTCTCTGGGATTGTGGTTTGTAAGCTGGTTTTCTTTGCTTTATGTTTAAAAACCACCTATGAGTGAGTACATGTGATAATTGTCTTTCTGTGTCTGGGTTACCTCACTCAAAATAATGCTTTCTAGTTCCATCCATTTTCCTGAAATTTTTTTTTTCTGCTGTGTAGTACTCCATTGTGTAAATGTACCACTTTTTTTTTAATTCATTCTTCGATCAAGGGGCATTTAGGTTGTTTCCAGTTTCTGACTGACAAACAAAGCTGCTATGAACATAGTTGAGCACATGTCCTTGTGGCACGATTGAGCATCCTTTGGATATATAACCAAAAGTAGTATTACTGGGCCTTGAGGAAGGTTGTTTCTTAATTTTCTGAGAAATCGCCACACTGACATCCAAAGGGGTTGTACCAGCTTGCACTCCCACCAGCAATGCAGAAGTGTTCCCTTTTCCCCACAACCTCTCCAGCATAAGTTGTCATCAGTGTGTTTGATCTTGGCCGTTCTTACAGGTGTAAGATGGAATCTCAGAGTTGTTTTGATTTGCATTTCTCTGATGACTAAGGATGTTGAACATTTCCTTAAGTGTCTTTCAGCCATTTTAGATTCCTCTGTTGAGAGTTCTCTGTTTAGGTCTGTACTCCATTTTTTTTTATTGGATTATGTGATCTTTTGGTGTCCAATTTCTTGAGTTCTTTGTAT
>PVIU01005592.1:0-15357 GCA_004026605.1 Ondatra zibethicus | reverse complement strand
ATCTGATGTGGGGTTAACACTTTAAAATTATATTATGATTAAGTTCCTTTTGACAGGTTGGTGATTATGTTCCTTTTGACAGTTTGGTGATTTGAGCCTTTGTCATTGAAACTGATAACAAATTGATTTCCAAATCCTTGTTTTTTTTTAAAGATTTATTTATTTATTGTATACAACATTCCTACCATGTCTGCCTGCATGCCAGAAGAGGGCACCAGATCTCATTATAGATAGTTGTGAGCCACCTCACATGTGGTTGCTGGGAATTGAACTCAGGACCTCTGGAAGAGCAGTCAGCGCTCTTAACCTCTGAGCCATCTCTTCAGCCCTCAAATCCTTGGTTTTTAAATTTTGTTTATGTAGCTGAGTGGTGGTGGCGCATGCTTTTAATCCCAGCACCCGGGAGGCAGAGGCAGGTGGATCTCTGTGAATTCGAGATCAGCCTGATCTACAGAGTGAGTTTCAGGACAGCCAGGGCTACACAGAGAAACCTTGTCTAAAAAACAAACAATACTATTTTTTGCTAATGCCACAAAAAATATTCACTGTAATTCAGACATAGAAAGTAAACCTTAGTGGAAGAAGATGGATTAGAAGTTTGTTATTGTAGTTTTCCCTGGAATTGGGCTTCCTTTGTTCTTTATTAGAAAGTACTTTAAAACGATATTATTTATTTATTTGTATGTGTATGGGGGTTTGGGTGTGTGGGTGCACATGTGCCAAGGTGGACCCGTGTGGGAGTCAGTGCTCTCCTTCCACCATGCGGGTCCCAGGGATTAAACTCAGACTGCCAGCCTCCATGGCAGGTGTCTTTACCCACAGACCCATCTGGTCTGCTACAGAAAATCTGTTTTTAACCAGTCTATGTTCTGGGCATCTCACACTACAGGAGTTACTTTTGAGTGACAGTAGTTTTGGGGTTTGTTTGTTTTGCAGCTGCACAGATAACACAGGTTCTGGCTACTGTGGATTCATCTCAGCTCTTACAGCGACTTCGTAGAACAAGAGTGAGCTTGGCTCACGTCATTGTGTTTATGTTCACAGATTTGTCGAATCCTGGAGCCTTTCGAGATCTCAGTAAGCCAGTGGGGGCCTTAAATCAGGAACGGCTGGAGAGACTGCTGGTGCGTATGTGGGGCTCGTGGCTTCTAAGCAACCTCACAGGCCATGGCCTATGCCTGCTCAGTGACTGAAGCTCCACTTAGGTGTGCTGTGGCAGGAAGTCCGCAGCCCTTTCCTGACATGACTGGCAGCTCACTGTTTCTGTGTGTTCGTCTTTGTCTTTAATTTGGGAAGCCTGAATTATTTTTATGAAGATAATCTTTGATAAGCTGCAAAAAAAGGTGTGTACACAATTCTGTCTTGTTGGATGTCAGTGCCATCGACAGCGTAAGCCTAGAAAACGAAAATGCTTATCTGCTTGTCACGGATGCTTTCTTGCCGGCCCTCTGCTATTTATAGGATAGGGTGTGGAACAGTGTGTCAGGATCTCCACTCACGGTCGACATCTCGAGTCAGTTCCTGTCTCACGGGTAACACGGTAACACATAGCTCTTTGTTCTTATGTTGCAGACGCGATACCAGGAAATGCCTGAGCCAAAGTTCATGTATGGGAGTCACTACTCCTCGCCAGGCTATGTGCTCTTTTACCTCGTCAGGATTGGTAAGGCTCTAGCATCACCCACTGTTTCACTTGGATTCTCAGACAATTCTACAGTCTGATCTAATCCTGGTTTCCCTCCGTCTAGCTCCGGAGTATATGCTGTGTCTACAGAATGGAAGATTTGATAATGCAGATAGGATGTTCAACAGGTTTGATAAAACACCTCGTCATTTTGAACACTTTCTGATTATATATGTACAGTATGCTTGTTTTAAAATACTAGATATAAACAAAAGTGCAAAGAAATGTAAAGCCTAACCAGGCCTGAAGACAAATACTTTTCACCCCAACACTCAAAAGACAGAGGCAGGTGGATCTTCGTGAGTTCCAGGCCAGCCTGGTCTTCACAGAGATTCCAGGATGCCAGGCTATAGTGAGACCTGCCTCATAAACAAGTCATTTCTTTCAAGCTTTAATAATGTGTATATAGGGAAACATGTTTTATATTATTGTTAATTATTTTATATGTCTGAGTATTTGATTGCATATGTGTGTGCACTGTGTGTGTGCCCTACCTACAGGAACCAAAAGATGTCCTGGTGCTGGAGTCCCAGACAGTTGTGATCCACCATGCAGGTGCTGGTAATCGATCCCAGGTCTGCTGAGCCATCTCTCCAGCCTTAGGAACAGATTTTTGTTTGTTTAAAGACAGGATTTCTCTGTATAGCCCATGCTGGTCTAGAACTCAGTCTGTAGAGGATGGCCTCGAACTCTGAGATCTGCCTGCCTCTGCGACTCAAGTGCTGGGATTAAAGGCGTGTGTTACCACACCTGGCTTAGGGACAGATTTTTAAATATAGATTTTTCTCCTGAACTGTGTAGCCTGAGCAGTTCTTTTTTATACTCGGAAGAATATTCTGAAACAATGACTTTAAAAAATTATTGTGTCATATTTTAGAATATACCACAATTTACTTAAACTCTTATTCTCTATTGGGCAATTAGATTTGTCTACCCATATTTTATTCTTAATAATTCTGCTATGGTGAAAGCATTAAAATTGGCTTACACACTTGAATGATTAGCATTTGCTTCCCAGAATAGAAAAAGGAAGCAAAGTCCCCTTCTGTCCCACCATACATTTTTGGCCTGATCTTTTCTGGAGCCACAGAGAGTTGCACTAATAGAGGATGTGCCCCTTCGATAGGACAGTGTGCGTGTGGTGGTGTGCACCTTCCGTGTGCAGTGTGCCCTTCCATGGGGCAGTGTGCACCTTCCATGTGTGATGTGCCCTTCCATGGGGCAGTGTGCATGTGGCAGTGTGGGACATGTGGTGTGCACCTTCCATGTGTGGTGTGCCCTTCCATGGGGCAGTGTGCCCTTCCGTGGAGCAGTGTGCATGTGGCAGTGTGGGACGTGTGGTGTGCACCTTCCATGTGTGATGTACCCTTCTGTGGAGCAGTGTACATGTGTTGATGTGGGACGGTGTGGTGTGCACCTTCCATGTATGGTGTGCACCTTCCATGTGTGGGACAGTGTGCGTGTGGTGTTGTGGGATGGTGTGGTGTGCACTTTCCAGTTGTGGTGTGCCCTTCCATGGGGCAGTGTGCGTGTGGCAGTGTGGGCTTGCTTCACTCTCTGTGATTCTAGTGAAGTTTGCCAGCCCCTGGCCACACTTTTCTTTTGAGGTCAAGGGGCGGGGCCTCGCATGCATGTTAAAATCCGAGTCAGGGAGAAAGCTTGAGCATGGAGCCTAGGTGTAGTAACACCGAGCAAAGCTGCTGCTGCCGCCACCGTAGCCAAGGCTGCTCATGAGCGCTTCACTCTTTCTCATATCTAGTATTGCAGAAACCTGGAAAAACTGTTTGGATGGCGCAACAGATTTTAAAGAGGTGAGCAGTTCAGGGAGCTGGTAACCCATGGGCTTCGCTTTCTCAGTACTATAAAAAACATGTTCTACCCCCACCTCCCCACCTGCAGTTGATCCCGGAATTTTATGACGAAGACGTCAGCTTTTTAGTCAATAGTCTGAAGCTGGATCTGGGAAAGAGACAAGGAGGGCAGATGGTTGAGGACGTGGAACTTCCAGCATGGGCCTCAAGTGAGTGCCTCCTGCCTAAGTTATGATGTCATTGTATTGTATTGCCTGTGACTTCTAAGGATACCTACTTAACTGAACTGGAATCTGTTTATCCCAATCAAAATGCTGTGTCTACATTGTAAAGACATCGATATATGTGTGATAGACCCAAATGTCATAAAAATGCTTTTGCCACTTTTTCTAGAAAAAAATATGTAAGATGAATAATAAAAGTCATTAGAGATATGTATGTCTTTAAAAGAAAAATATAGAAGCATGTATCGCTTATCTCCTGGAAGTTTTACGCACAAATAGATAGGTACAAGAAATGAAAGAAAATACAACAGAGATGGCATAACATTCTGATGCAGTCTACCCTGATAGGTCCCCAAGACTTCCTCCAGAAGAACAAGGCTGCCTTGGAAAGCAGTTATGTCTCCGAGCACCTCCACGAGTGGATTGATCTCATATTTGGCTATAAGCAAAAAGGGAGTGAGGCTGTAGGAGCCCATAACGGTATGTGACATTGGCTGGCGCTTCACTCGGTGTGTGGGGAGATGCAGGCAGGTAGACAACAAGCTGGAGACCCATTGCTCCGGAACTCAAGACGAGTCTGGGCTGTAGATCTGGGCTCTGCAAACCAAACAAATCTCTGTTACACAGCAGTGACTTTGATGCCTGCAAAGGGCCAAGCTTGCTTTGAATTAAGCTTGAAGAAGGTGGCCGGCCGCTGTCCGCCTCTTCAGCCTCAGGTTTCTGAGTCTTTCTGTCAGTAGCGAGGAACTCACACTGAAATCCAGAAGTGACTCACGTGAAGTGCAGTCACGCCAGTGCTATGACTAACGCTTTCCCGAGGGAGAAAGTAATGCTGGCTAAGGAAGACACCCGGGCAACAGCCCATCCCAGCTGCCGCCTTCATTTCTGCTCACCAGAAGACCTAGTGCAAGCTAATCTTCACTGTTTGAATATCAGTGGCTCACAAACCAAAGTGAATTTCTCTGAGTACAGGTTTGAGTTGTTCAGATTCTGGACAGGGTATTTATAATTAAATGTACATTTTTTCAATAGTGTTTCTATCTCTCTTTCAGTATTTCATCCCCTGACCTATGAAGGTGGTGTAGACTTGAACAGGTATGTGTGTGTCTATAAGGTGTCTCTGCTTCATTATGAAACACTGCTATCTGAATCATTAATGCACTTATTTGAGAGGTTAAGATATAGAAATTTTGAAATGATTTGTATCCTGCCTTCAATATTGTTAGTTGCTAAGACATAGAAAACAGGGACCAGAGATGGCTCAGCACTAAGGGCCCCTGCTCTTCACAAGGACTTGAGTTAGATTCCCTGCACTCACGTTGGGCAGCTCAGAGCTGCCTGGAACTGCAGTGCTGAGGAATCTAATGCACTTTCCTGGCCTCCTCGGCCACCCTTACCCATGTGGCATTCACCACCAGCGCCTGGCAATATTAATCCGAGTACTCGGAAGGCAGACACAGTGGATCTCTGAGTTTGAGGCCAGCCTGGTCTACAGAGTGAGTTCCAGGACAGCCAAGGTTATACAGAGAAACCCTGTCTCAAAACAAAACAAAGAAAAAATATTATGTAAAGGTATATGAAGAGGTTTAGTCCTTGCCCATGATGGCTTTTTATTTGAGGTTTTATCTCCCAGTTGATCTGCACCGTTTGACACTCACACTTTAGGGACTTAGTGGTTTACTGCATCTTTTGTGTTTCTTCCTAAAGCATTGAGGATCCTGATGAGAAAGTAGCCATGCTGACCCAAATTTTGGAATTTGGGCAGACACCAAAACAGTTGTTTGTGACACCGCATCCTCGAAGGATCACCCCCAAGGTCAAAAGTGTGTCCCAAGCCTGCAGCTATAATGCTTCTATGACAGATTCCCCAGGTGAGTCCTGTAAAGAGCAAGTGTAAGCTTAGCAAGGGCCTGTGTGTCTCCTGTGGTTAGCAAGTTCCTGAGGATGCTGAAACAGAGATGAGTTGCCTAAAGATGTTTCCATCGGCCGGAGGCTTTGGGCTGCTCCGGTCACAGAGCTCCTGCCTTCCTAGGATGTGCAGGACCTCGGGCTCAGCCCTAAGCACCACAAAGCAAACACATTTTTTCTCCTCCTGGTTTTGTTTACTGTTGTCTGTAACTGTACACTTTGAGAAATGGTCATTGACTGCGACCGTGATTATCTGGCCGCCTCCGATGCTGTGATTTTGAAGTTGACATCCAGTGTGTAGCAGCACTGTCTGTCAGACATACGTACCCGGCAATTCCTGCTTCAACAGCGACCTGCTCCATACCGTCCTAGAGAGGATTCCCCTGGCCTGGAATCCACCAAACCCACATAAACAACTTGAATTCAGTTCAAACTACTTTGCTGCTGCTAAACTTGTTTTTTTCTCTCTCTCATTTATTTCTCTCATCAACATGTGGAAGATGCATGTAGAGTTTCTTGTCCACCCAGGCCATGCCGGCTGCTAAGATGAACTTTAATGAAGGGACGCTCCCACACCTTCATTCATGTAGCCACATTCCGTACGTCACAGAGCCTCCAGTGAGGAGCCATGTGACAGCACACAGCACATATCAACAAAATGTTTCATTTTCTTCCAGTTTAATTTCATGGCACCCATGCATGCTGAGGCTTTCAGGGTTGCTGTAACAGGAGCTAAGCTCACTTCCAGCATTTTGCTGTGAGGACTTGACCTGGGGCAGCTGAAAACACTCCTTGAAGGCATACAGGGTTAAGTCAGCAATGCTGTAGTCACCCCTTACCCAGCCTTCACCACCATCGTGACCACTTTAACCAGAGTAATTACTCCCTTTTCTTCATGCAGAAGCGATAACATTACTTCTGCCCAGAAACCCTTTGAGGAACCAGAAGCCTTACTTGATTTCTTGTTTTATTTCTCCTTCTGAAAACCCAAATAACACTTCAGCTTCCGTAGGCAACGATCAGGCACTACAAAGGGAAAGGCTGAGAAGGAAATGGCCACGCTCAGACTTTAATTTCCCATGATGTCTAAGCAACTAGTCGGGACTTTGAAAGCCTGGGGCTCTCAACTAAACTTTTTGATTTGTTCTTGGCTAACATTGGGCTATATGATAAGTACCTTTGAAAGCATATTTTGGTGGGCAGCTTGTTTTCTTGGTTCCTTCACTGTAATAGGAAACATAGTGAGTCCGATGCAGTCACCTTTCCGTGACTTACTGACTCACTGAGCACTGGTTTCATGCAGTTTCTCCAGGGGAGGAGTCATTCGAAGATCTGACCGAGGAAAGCAGAAGCCTGGCCTGGAATAACATCACCAAGTTGCAGCTGCATGAGCAGTACAAAATCCACAAAGAGTAAGAGGGCCTCTTGCTTCTGGTCTCTGCAAAATCTGGGGTCTGGGTGTGGGGGGCTATAGAAGCCAAGTCATGTGGGAAGCGTCCATTCAGTGTTGCCATCATTGGTGTCCAGCCTGCAAAATGTCTGCAGTGATCTGTGATGTGAAGCCGTTGTAGCAAAGGAAAATTTGGCATGAGACGGATAGTTTTGTCCCCCTGCTCTTTTCTGCTGTCCTTTCTGTCATACGTGGTTCTAGAGCAGTGGTTCTCAACCTCCCGAATTTTGGGACCCTTAAATATGATTCCTCATCTTGTGTGACCCCAACCATAAAATTATTTTGTTGCTACTTCATAACTGTAATGTTGCTACTGTTATGAATAGTAATGCATATACCTGATATGCAGTGTATCTGATATGTGACCCCTGAGAAAGTGTGATTTGACCCCAAACCTGCGACCCACAGGTTGAGAGCCACTGTTCTAGAATAGGCTTGGGCTGGCAGACAGCCTGTAGTTTTGTACTTCTAGACTATACATACCACCCCTCAAATCTTCAAAAGTGGGGATTATGAGACAAACATGTCTGTCATTAAGCTTTGGATTTATTGATAGTGTAGGAAAAAGTACATCTTTAAAAAAGAATAATGGGACTAACAAGGTAGCTCACTGGATAAAGCACTGTAAACGCTGGGCAGGTATCATGGCCATTTGTGATCCCAGAACTCAGGAGACAGAGACAATTCTTGGGCAAGCTGGCTAGCCAGAGATTCAGCGAGAGATCCTTCCTCAGTAAAGTGCACGGAGAGCCATCAAGGAAGACATCTGAGGTCAACTTTGGGACTCCACATGCACACACACACACGCACACACATGCAGACGTGTGCTCCTACAGACGTGCAAATGTGAATGCACATGCATACCACACATATATTTACATGCAAACATTTATAACAAATGTGGGTGGGTGAGTGAATGTATGGATGAATGGGAAAATTGATAGAGATCTTTTGTAAGATAATGATAACTCATGGGTGGAGAAAGAGGTACTGTAAGATGATGAAGTCACACAGGGTGAGAGGAGAAGGGGCTGTGCAGAACCATGGAAAGACAGGCAGGGAGAGAGAGGGTATGTGCATTGTAAAACCTAAATAATTTTTAAAATGACACCTGTAAGGTCAAGGACATTGGGTGTGTGGATGGAAGCCTCCATGTCTCCTCTGATGAGGATGCTTGTGTACCATGGTGGGGAAGCTAAGGAGCTGGTCTAATGGGCCAGCCTACTTCATAAAGAACCCTGCCTTGCTCCAGCCCTGGTACACCCATGGCTGTCAGCAGTCGCACACAGGTGGTAGCCATGTGTTCTCCTGGTCATGAGTAGATTGGGGTGTGCAAACGCCTGCCTTTGTTTGAGGTGTGGATCAAAGCAGAGTACAACATCGTGAACATAGCGAGCCAGTCCTACCTTATCCTTTTACATTAGCTTGTCTTCCCTCAACTTCCAGAAAGGCGCCTAGGGAGAGACCACGTGGTCCCAGAAAAGATGGTGAAAGTGTGAATAAACTGCATTTCTACAAGTAACGTTAAGCGGCTGAGCCTTGGATGTTGTTTGGAAGGGCCCACTAGAACCCATGTGCCCGCCATTGGCAGACATTAGGGACAGTGTACTCTGAATAAAGCGAGCTAAGCGGTTGTGAGGAGTGAGGGCCATCATTTTGGGTATGGTCAGATAAGGTGGGATGGTAGGGTTCAGCATTGTCTGCAGCAGTTTTGGGGAGCAAAGAGCAGGAATGTTTGCTAGCAGCAGGGTGTTGTCTGAGCAAAGTGGGCATTAACAAGCAATGGCGTGTAATGGCAGGGACACACAGAGAACAGTCCAAGTGAAAAAGCCATGAAGACAAAATGAAGGGAGCTTAGGAAAAATAAAACAGGTGCCCCAGCACATGGCTAATGGTAATTTATAAAACTTCGATTTTCAACAGGGCAGTTACAGGGATAGCAGTGTCTTGCAATGGGTCTTCAGTCTTTACCACATCACAAGGTATGTTTTCCCACCTGAAAATCTGATGTGGGATTCCCCTCTGTATGCTGTGAATATGTTTCATTGCCATTGGTTGATAAGGAAGCTGCTTTGGCCTATGGCAGGGCAGAATATAACAAGGCGGGAAGTCCAAATATAGAGAGAGAGTAGGTGAAGTCAAGGAGACGCCATGTCACTGTCAAAGGAGAAAGATGCCAGAATCTTACTGGTAAGCCACACCCTCATGGCGATACACACATTAATAGAAATGGGTAAATTTAAGATATAAGAGCCAGCTAGGAATATGCCTGAGCCATTGGCCAAACAGTGTTGTAAATAATATAGTTTCTGTGTGATTATTTGGATCTGAGCAGCTGGAAACAAAAGCAGTCCCCATTTACAAAAAGTGTTTAGCTAGAATCAGTGTCTGAGCTTTACTTCATTGGCATGTGCTGCTTCCACATAAAATAGGCTTAGAAAAGTTTCGTTGTAGGTTGAAAAAAAGGAAAGGCTTCCTGATGCTGACAAGGTTTCCTGAATGAAGACACAAGGCAGGAAGAATCCAATGGCTATGGCCTTGCTTACTCCAGGCTATCTTACTGCAAGAGGTTCCAAGCCTGCTATGTGGCATGCAAAACTCAGAATGGCATGGAGGAGTAGCCAGGGCTGAGCCAAACCTGACCTGCCAGGGTGGCGGTGTACATTAGCTGTGGAAGGCAGATTTGCTGTTCACTTTCTTGCTGTTAGCTTATGACTCTTAATTTTTTTGTAGGATATAGCATGACATTGAATTCATATATTGATAATGTACTGTGCCTTTTGGTAAGACTTAGAATTATATCTTAATGGTCTGTTAGAATTTGGCTGTGCTGATCTATAAAAACAGCAAAATTCATCTCTTGCTGCACATGTGTTTTCCTGGAGGTCTGTCATTAATAGAAGTGTGCTTTATTGTCAGGACAGCCAGTTCTGACAAAGCTAGTGATTGTTTTTCGTGAAGCTGCTCTTATTAGTCTTAGATGAGCACAGGAGACTAGTTTCCATCAATCGTGCTTATGAATGATGCTGTGCAGCTAACCACATCCAGGTAGATGAGTCGCTGCTCTACATTGTTACTGTGGCGTGTGAGCTGTAGCATTTCATTTTTTCCTTGTTATTCCTTGGATTCCATAAAATAGAATTTTCCACAAAGTCTACAAAATGCTTGTGTAGGAAAGGTTATATGCAGGACCCTACACTGAACATGTCAGGGCACCTACAGTACTGCTTGGGAAAGAGGAAGCCATCTGTGTTTTGCCAAGATTCTACCCACTATGTTAACCCAGTCAGCAACCAACAAACACTTGTGTCTTTTAACAGAATTCCTAGTGCAGTGGTTCTCAACCAGTGGGCCAGACCCCTTGAGGGTGGATGACCATTCACGGCAGTCGCTTTCAGATATGTATGTTATGATTCATAACAGTAGCAAAATTAGTTATGAAGTAACAACAAAATAATTTTATGGTTGGGGGAGTCACCACAACATGAGGAACTGTATTAAAGGCCACAGCGTTAGGAAGGTTGAGAACCGCTGGGCTAGTGGTTCATGGCATGGTTTGTGTGGCATGGCTTGTCAAATCTTCAAATCTCTGTACTCATGTGACCGTGTAAACCATGTGTTTTATGTTATGACCATCAAGGTTTCAGATCTCCCCCAGCTTATTAAGCTTTGTACCATTGCTTTGTGAATTTGCCAAGTAAAAAAGAAGATTTTTGTTAAAGTCAAATGCTTGTATTTTTGTTTTAATTTAAATTTCTCCAGATTAGATTTTCATGATCGATGTTACTGGTTTATATGCATTCTAATATTGGCCTCAAAGTTAAATTCCCCCTCAGATGCACAGCATGCTTCGGTTTTGCTAAGGGATCAGCGCTCACTGCTGTCTTTACCTGACAACTTCTAGTGCCGGGGGAGAATCCTTGGGTTGGAGAAAAGTGTCTTGGCTACTTTATGCCTCTGTAAAATGGTCAAATTGTCTTCGGTAGACTTTGTGGTGAGCAGCACACAGAACTGCCTAATGGGATCAAAAGCAAATTGGGAAGATGCTCCAAGATTAATGATACCCTGCAAAGAACAGTCAAGTGCTGTTGTGTTTGTTCACAAGCTAGTGATAAGGAAAGTCTTACTCATAAATTTTCATGAGTTCTGTTGCCAAGAAAGTTTCACTGTAGAGAAGAAATTTATTAAAAGCTCATTCTGAGGGGCTACCATGTTGGATACTTAGGAAGTAGGTTACTGCATGATCGAGTATCTGTAGGGACATTAAGCTGTGAGTCTTGAGGGTTGGTTTTTGGTGCTGGAAATTGCATCCATGTTTTGCTCCCATGGTAGTGCTCTTTCACTGTGCCTCTGCTCTGTTTTTTAGCAGTTTGTGTTGGTGAACTTGCACAGTGTCTATTAGTCAAGGAAATTAATCATGTGGGTGTTTTCATCCCTGCAGTGCTGTTATTTTATAAGCGAGTGTATGCACTTGATTGGCATCTGCTCCGCTACAGAACTCAGAGTGTTCAGCTGCCACATTTGTGGCTCCTGCCATTGCAGCCCCCACTCCCTTTAGTCTATCCTTCACCCGGACTTTCTTCCCAAGTCCAGCTCTGCTCTGCCCAACAGTTCTATAAAACAGGACTGTGTGGGGCGGAGCTCAGGAATTTGAGTATATACAAAACATTTTCCTTCCTCAGTAAAAAGGAAAAATAACAAAAATAAAAGTACTTCTCATCTATAAATAATTCTGAAAAAGAATGTCACTCTATAATTAAGCCATTCATTTTAAAAATTACTTCTATTGCCAAAGTCCTTGTTTTCTTAAAATAAAATTAGGCCTGGAGAAATGGCTCAGTGTTTAAAAGTATTACTCTTTAGAGAACATGGTTTGATTCCCAGCACACACATGCTCATTTATAACCATTTAGCACTCCAGTTCCAGGGAATTGAGTACCCTCTTCTGGTCTGCACAGGCAGCAGGCATGCATGTACTACATGTAAATGCATTTAAAAAACAAACATATACATGCTCACACACCTGTACACTTTGGTTTCAATGTTAAGATTTCTGCGTCCCTCCACTGTAACTCGCCGCACACTTGAGTGTGGGCTGCACTGTGCATGCAGGCCTTTAGAAATGTCAGTGGCAAACTATGTCTCTGCTGGGATTGTACAGTTTCAACTGATCTTTCAGGAAGTTATAGGTCATAGGATCTTAATGTTGGCAAGATGCTCACATACACTTAGTTTTCCATGGCATGACACTGACTTCTGCCCTTCAAGAGTAAGGAGGGTGGCTCTCCTTTGGCATCTGTAATGCTTAGGCAATGTTCCGTCTCTGTTCTAATTCTTAGATTCCACTCTGAAGATGTTTTCTAAGGAATCCAAAATGCTACAAAGAAGCATATCATTTTCAAATATGGTAAGTTTATTTTACCAGTGTTACACTAAAAACACATGGAGTTAGGTTGTAGTTCTGTGTTTGAGCATTTGCCTAGCATATGCAAGGTCTTGGGGGTGGGAGAGAGGGAGGCTGGCAGGAAGGAATAAAGGAGGTCCAGTTTCTCCTTGTTTTTTTCTTATACTAGTGTGATTTCATTTTAAGGTAAAATCTTGAATACCCAGAAAAATTCTCCTTAATAAGTTTATCCTTCCCTTTAGCTATCAGAAAGGAAATATTTCTGTGCTACTTAAATAATTTAGGCACTTCTGATTACTTAGGGGAAATAAAACCAGTTATTAAAGAAATGTGCCTTATTTTTAATGTTAACACTCCAAGAGATTTTGAAATTCCCTTAAGAACTTTATATATTTTCCTTAGTCACGTCTCTGCAATATACAGAGAGCCATTTCATCCGTAAGGACTAGCCTCCTACCACGATCCACTCCAGATTAGCAACATCCCTCAAGCCCTGTGGGAGCCCAAGAAGCATCAGGCTGGGCCACGGTATTCCTGACAAATCTGAGCGTTTGGGGGAAAACCATACATCTGGACTGGGCCACGCTGAGCCCTGGTAGCTATGAGGAAAGCCAGTATAGAAAGAGTCTGACATTAATTTGGCAGGCATCCATAAGAGAGGTAAAAGAATTTACTAATTATTGCAAGTCATTAATATTAAATACTTTGTATTTCAGGCTCTATCATCTTGTTTACTTTTGCCAGGAGACACCACTGTCATAAGTTCTTCATGGGATAACAACGTGTGTGTATCTGTGCCTGCTTCTTCCTAATCAGTGCTGCATGCTTAGCGGTTTCCTCCCGTGTGCATGTGAGGGTTAAGAAGGCTATCCTAGAAGAAACATATTAGACATGAGGACACTATCACTGGGTTCAAATGCCATTATTTTAATGTAATAATTTCTCCAATTAGGATCTATTTTTTTCTAACTTTTAAACTCAGGTGAAATGTAGCTAAGACAGATTTGGAAGTAATCTAATTTCAAATTCAAATGTTGACTATTTTCCCTTACTAATATAAGAACAAGCAATTTGTAATTCAAGTAAACATTAGCAGTTTAGAAATAATATTTGTTTCTTCAATGTATGTTTAAAAATCTTAAAATTAAGCCTGGTTATTATTTTAATAGTTGTTGTTATCTTTTAGCTATTTTTACTCCATAGCATTCGGGAGACGTCAGGACACATTGATGGGACATGATGATGCTGTCAGCAAGGTCTGTTGGCATAACGACAGGCTGTATTCTGCATCGTGGGACTCTACTGTAAAGGTTTGCATATACTTTTTTAACTGAAAACGTTTGATCATAAAATATTCAGCTTCCTTTCAATATGTTCAGACAGTATGTAAATGATATATATTGATACATTATTATTGCATTTTCTTAAAGCTTGTATTCTGTGCATTTCTTCCAAATATCTTTTTTATTCTCTATACTTTTACACATGCACATCATGTGTCTTGATCACATCCAACACAAACACCCACTCCTTTTCACTCCCACAGTGCTTCCCTCCCACCTTCAAATCCTCCTCCGTTTTTAAACCTCGATTCCAGTTAGTGTCGCCTGCAGGCAGAATGGGTGTGGGCCATCCACAGAGCTTATCAGATGCCATACTCCTGAAGGAAAATGGCACCCCTACCCCAGAAAGTTGTCACTAACTGTTTAGCAGGGACAGAGCCTCGTGAGGCTTCTCCTGTCCACGATGGAATGTTGTGGACGTCTCATGCAGGTAGGCACAGCTGATGGGAGTTCCTGCGTGCAGCAGCCGTGTCCTACCCAGAAGACAGCTCATAGCACTCCTCCCATCCTGCAGACTTAGCACTGGGCGTTGTGTGAACGCCCATGAAGGACCGAGCAATTGATAGTCACTTACGCTCAGCACTTTAACCAGTTAGGAGTGTCTGCATTTAATGTTTCTGACTGCAGGAAGCAGCTTCCCTGACCAAAGCTGAGAGCAGCATAGATGGGTCTAAACATAAATAGGTAGGCAGCAGATTGCCAATGTGACTGTTCAGAAAACAGCAGTAATAGGCTTTCACCTAAGGCCCAGGACTTCCCCAGCCATGGGCCTTTGACCAGGTTTATAGGACAAGACATGAATTCCTTCCTGTGGAGTAGGCTTCAGATCCAGTTGGGAAGCCATTATTGTACACAGCAGGCACGTCAGTCTAATAACATGCAGGGTCCACTGATGGACAAATCCATTCATGATCCCCCTCACCCCAGTGGCTGACCCTGAAAGCTCGCCACCAGGGAAGAAATTTTCAGCTAAGTTCCAGCTTGGTTTCTTATGTCCATCAATACACGTGTGTGTGTCTTTAATAATAGTGCCTCACTGTGTGCTTCTGCGGTGTGTTTACCTTCAATACACATGTGTGTCTTCAATAATAGTGTCTCACTGTGTGCTTCTGCGGTGTGTTCACCTTCAATACACGAGTGTGTCTTCAATAATAGTGTCTCACTGTGTGCTTCTGCGGTGTGTTCACCTTCAATACACGAGTGTGTCTTCAATAATAGTGTCTCACTGTGTGCTTCTGCGGTGTGTTCACCTTCAATACACATGTGTGTCTTCAATAATAGTGTCTCACTGTGTGCTTCTGCAGTGTGTTCACCTTCAATACACATGTGTGTCTTCAATAATAGTGTCTCACTGTGTGCTTCTGCAGTGTGTTTACCTTCAATACACATGTGTGTCTTCAATAATAGTGTCTCACTGTGTGCTTCTGCGGTGTGTTCACCTTCAATACACGTGTGTCTTCAATAATAGTGTCTCACTGTGTGCTTCTGCAGTGTGTTTACCTTCAATACACATGTGTGTCTTCAATAATAGTG
>PVIU01005591.1:54674-111727 GCA_004026605.1 Ondatra zibethicus | reverse complement strand
TCCCACTACCCCCCCACCCCTCCTCCCTCCCCCTTCTTCCTTGAAAGAGGGCATGGTGCCCTGCCCTGTTGGAAGTCCAAGGCCCACCCCCATCCCTCCCGGCCTAGGAAGGAGTGCATTCAAAAAGACTCGGTTCTCAAAAAGATAATACATGCAGAAGAAATAGGTCCTGGTGTCATTGTTGATGGGTTCTCCATCTACCAACTTTCGCCGCCACATTCAGAGAGTCTGGTTTGATCATATGCTCATTCATTCTCAGAGTTAAAGTGCTGACTGTGGCTCCTACCTGGCAGCCCCAGAGCTAGCAAAAATGGTACATCCACCATTTTGAATTGGAGAGAAGTGGAGCCAACATCCAGAGCAGCTGCAACCAAGCTGCTTAGCATTTTAAAAGCTCTTCAAGACAGTAGATAATTAAGGACAATGCAATAGGACAGATTCAGACATAAAAGACCTCTAAATGGGTCACACTGTTGAATAAAGGTAGTAGGCTTAGAAGCAAAAAGAAATAAAGAGTATATAGAGAGATGCTTAAAAAAGGGTAAAGTCTTTAAAGAGAGAGAGTACAGATAATCATAGATTAAAAAAAATAAGCCACGTAAAAATGGAAAATTTACAGAATGTCTGGATTATGTATTTTATTGTGTTTTCTTTAAATTTTTTGACTTTGAAGGAGCTAAATACTGAGAGACATTTCATTGTGTGGCCTGCTAAGCTAAACCAGTATATATGTTCTAAATGTATCTAGACTTTAGAATTTGGGTTTAAGGATATGATGCTTTGGAAAAGAGGTTCTTCTTTTGTTTTCACAGAGGATGAGACCCTATGGATTCCTTCTAGACCAATATGGTATGATAGACCACACCCTCCTGAAAGGTCACCTTGAACACCTTCAGAAAATTACTTCACTCAACTGGTGACTGAGATGAACCTGGTACACAGGATACACCATGAAAGACCTGATTTACAGTGCCCCCATACAGCAGGAAGAAGTTTGGAGAGAAAAAACTATGCCCATATTCCCAAATATTGTTTATAAATGTTCTTTTACATTTAAAGGGGGATATGATATAGATATGAATAATTTGCATTGGTATGGATTTTGCTTTTTTGATATAAATTTAAGGTCAATTTTGTTATAGGTATATGTATTTCTGATCTTGATTAAGGTATTGTGATTGTGTAGTTCATTTAAAAATGTAATGTATAATTGGGAAATATAGGCTGTTAATCGATAATCATCAATAATAGTCAAGCTTGTAGTCATGTTAGTTATATTTTGTAGATATATAGAGATACATTTCAGTTAGATAGGCATTCTTCATATCTTTCAAAGACTAAAGAATATGGCATTTAAGATGTTTTAATAACTTAGGACCTTTCATGACAATGAAACATGTCTGCTCCTGGCAGCACCAAGCTACTTTCTGAGGAAGATGGGCATTGAAGAGGCTCCTTATGGAGTTTGTTAGCCATTTGGGCAAGAAACTGCTCTTGTCTGGACTGTTGCATAAACTGGAAATGAAGAACCCACAGACAGAGAACTGCTGAACTTGCCTAAAGGTGAAATGATCCTTCAAGATTCCTGATTCATGAAAGAGTCTGCGAGACATTCTGCAGGACACAGAATGACTGAACTGCTTTAAAATTTCCTGTTTCATGAAAATATCTGCTGGATACTATGGGCCTGTAGGCTGAAGATGGATGCCCCAAAGGTACAGAGGAACTTTGGGTGACTGTGCAGGCAGTGAGATGTCTCTGTCATTTCTAGAGTTTTGGAAGTTGCTTACTTCTTGTTTACTCAGGTAATGTTATATCCTTCTGGAGTCTTTGATGGAGTTGAAAAATGAATAGTTATAGTTTTCTTTGTCATGATAAAAGATAAAATAGATATAAATATTGTAACTGTAAATTCTTGCTTGATAACTATTTTGTTATATGTAATTTTACTATGTTAAAGTGAAAGCCTTTCTTTTTTGTTTAAAGAGAAAAAAGGGAAATGGTGTAGGAGGTCCTTCTGTATTTCTGTTTCTTTCTTTGGTTGAATAAAGAGACTGCCTTGGCCTTTTGATAGGGCAGGACTTAGATAGGCGGGGAGAAGAGAACAGAATGCTGGGGAGAAGACAGGGAGAGCCACCACCATGAAGCTGCCAAGTCAGACACGCTGAATCTTTTCCAGTAAGCCACAACCTCATGGTGAACACAGATGAACAGAAATGGGTTAGATCAAGAGTGAGAGTTGGCCAAGAAGAGGCTAGATGTAATGGGCCAGGCAGTAATTTAGTTAATACAATTTCTGTGTGGTTATTTCTGGGCTTAAGCTAGCCAGAGGCATCAGGACGGGGCTGCCGCTCCTCATACTACATCACAATGGACATATCTCAGGGACAACTCCCACACCTAAGGCTCAGCAGGGGGGCCAGAAAGATTGTAAGAGCCAGAAGAATAAGAAATTTGTTGAGAGATTATGTCTCCTAGAAATGTCAGAGAAGTTAAACCTGGGAAATCTCAACATGCCTGCCTACACAGGACCTGAACAAGAACGACACCAATGGACATAATAGGGAAAGCTCAAGAGGTCTCAACTTTAGACAAAAAAACTACAAACAACTAAGGAATGCTGGTAGTGGAAGAAAGAGAGTTCCCATTGGAACAGTGGCCCTTCCCCATTGTGTTATTCAATACCAAGTGGTCAGCTCTGAAATCAGATACATAAAAGTAACTTTATATGAACTGATAAAGATGTATACATTTAGGAATATATATGTGTGTGTGTGTGTCTTTCTTTTTTGGTCCTTTTTTAAAAACCAATATAGGAGTATACAGATTGGTTTAAGGAAAATGGTGATATTTTCCAGTTCCATCCATCTACCTGAAATTTTCAGTTTAATTTTTCTTTATAGCTAAATAGAATTCCATTGTGTATATGCACCATGTTTCCACGATCAATCACTAATTGAAGGCTATTTTATTTTTCTTATTTTCTAGCTATTGTAAGTAGAGTAACAATGAACATAGTACCCTTAGGGCTTGGGGATGCTTGCTCATAAGTCTTCAAGACATGACAGGGAAACTTCACATATGAAATCTGAACAATATGGTTCCCTAAACAAGGTCTGTATAATGAAAACACCAATTGCCATGCAAATGTGGATGGTAGAAATTTCATAAGATTCCGTCAATAGATGAAGAGCTACATGCAATGTATAGCTTTTGAGAGAGGAAGAATCTTTTGTCTACAGAGATGATCTCTCTGACAGAATATTCAATCCCAAGTGGTGAGGCCTAAAAACATGTATATATGAACAACACTAAATGGACTCAGTTGACTGCATGCTAATTTTATCATTCAATAAAGAAAGCAATGAGAAATGCTGAGATATCTAGAAATGATGAAATCCCAGAAGTTCACTGCACCTAAGCTCATGCTTAGAGGGAGAAGAAGGAAGTACAGGCCCTGGCATCAGTGAATTCTGGAGCTCAGGGGAGGGGATGGCTTACAGCAGCTCTGCCCATAGGAGAGACAGTTGACTCCTATGGATAATAGTGCAGGCCTAGAGTCCCAGCACATAGGACACTGAGACAAAAGGATTGCGAGGTCAATGTAAGAACTTGTCAGGGAGTTTCTGTACTTATAACCTTGAGCAGAGAGAAGCCTTAGTACTTCACCCTATCTCCACTCCACTCTCTTTTCTCCTCCACTGTCTTTCATTGGCCAAGCCTAATTGGAATGCAGTGAGCAAAGTAGTGCAGGTGTTGTCTGTCTCCCAGGCACAGAGCAGGGCTACGAGGCTTGAAGTAAATAGAATACCAAGACATAAGAAATTCATTTGTTTTGCTCACCTCATTTTCACACCATATAGATTATTGTTCACCCTACTTTGGTCAGTAAAAATGTAAAAATTGATCAAATGTGTCTTGTGAAAGAAAAAGATATGAGACTTATAGGAAAAGAATCAGAAGCCATGTAAGTGTGTCTCGGGGTGCCTATTAACCAGGCAGCAGGCAGTAGCCTAGAATGGTAAAAGCAGAACTGAAAGCAGCTTCTAAAGGGAGGCTGCCTTTCTATTTGATCAGGGTTAAAGCCATCTATAAACTCTAAAGGTCATATGAACTGGAAGACGTGGATCATATACACAAATGGTAGGGAATGCCCGTTGAATTCAATAGGACCTATCTACTTATTTAAAGGTCTGAGCTTGGGGCCAATGAAGAGGAGGTGGGGCTCAGGTCAAGTGCTCATGCTGCCTTGCTTCTTAGCATTGAACCACCTTGGTGCAACAAACAGAAAAACCACTTATATGGGAAAACAAACAAAACTAGTAGAAAAAGATGTGTGTAGAGGAGATACCACAATGTTTCTCTCCATCTCACCAAAGTTAAATTTCAGACATCTGAACTTCTGCTGTGTGTCAGGTACTAGGCTAGACTCAAGGTTAAAGTGACAGCTGAGTGTCTCATCATGCTACTATTTCTCTCATCACAGCTGAGTTGCCTCTTTCTCTCATCAATTTGCCTGATTGTTATGAATATGCAGCCCACGTAGCATACCTTTACTTACTCTGACTTTATATTTTTAGGTGTTTTTGTTATTGTTGTTTTAGTGGTGGTGGAGGTGGTGTGAGTGTGTGTGTGTGTGTGTGTGTGTGTGTGTGTGTGTTGTATGTTCTGTGAAACAATCTTTTTGCTCACTATGAAGATATATTGCTCTCTTGAGTTTAATAAAGAGCTAAATGGCTAATTGGTAGGCAGGAAAAGGTTAGGTAGGACTTCTGGATAGGGAAAGATCTTCCCAACGCCTCCAACTTCGAATGTTCTCTCATTGGCTTCAACATGAAATTGGGTTTGCAAAGTAAATATTGTTTGTCAATATGACTGGATCTGGAAGAACTAAAGAACGGGCATCTGGGTACACATGTAAGAGATTTTCTTGATGGGGTTATTTGAACTGAAAAGACCTATCGTAAGCTGAAGCAGCAATTTCCAGTGGTACCCCACATAAAAGGTAGAAGAAGGAAGTTTTTCTTTTTTTTGTATTCTTTTATTTTTTTCCATTCAAAAACATAATTAAATAAATAAAATTTTTACATTTCTTCCCCTTCTCCCGGTCCCCTCCCACTACCCTCCACTCCTCCTCCCTCCCCCTTCTTCCTTAAAAGAGGGCATGGTGCCCTGCCCTGTTGGAAGTCCAAGGCCCACCCCCCTCCCTTCTGGCCTAGGAAGGTGTGCATCCAAAAAGACTGGGTTCCCAAAAAGATAATACATGCAGAAGAGATAGGTCCTAGTGTCATTGTTGATGGCTTCTCTGTCTGCCAACTTTCGCCGCCACATTCAGAGAGTCTGGTTTGATCATATGCTCATTTAGTCCCAGTCCAGATGGATTGGTGCGCTCCCATTAGTTCAGGCACACTGTCTCAGTAGGTGGACCAGCCCCTCACGGTCCTAACTTTCTTACTCATCTTCTCCCACCTTCTGCTCTTCAACTGCACCTTGGGAGCTCAATCCATTGCTCTGATGTGATTGTGGGTCTCTGTCTCTATCTCCATCCGTCGGATGAAATTTCTATAATGGTGATCAAGATATTCATCAATGTGACTATGGGACAAGGCTAGTTCCGGCACCCTCTCCTCTGCTGCCCAAATACCTAGCTGGGGACATGCCCGTGGACACCTGGGATCCCCTCCAGGGCCAAGTATCTTGCCAACCCTAAAATGACTCCCTTAATGTAGATATCTTATTCCCTTCTCCAATGTCCACCTTTCCTCCATCTTCACCCTCCCACTCCCCCAAGCTCTCCCCAGTCCTTCTCCCTTCTCCTTCCCCCTCTCCCCTTCCCCTACTCCCCTACCCCCACCTCTATCCCCGCCCCCTGGCTTCCAACTTTTGCCTGATTATCTTGTTTGCTTCTAACTTCCAGGAGGATCTGTATATGCTTTCTTTGGGTTCACCTTGCACCTCAGGATCCAGCAATACCACTCTTGGGAATATACCCAAGAGAAGTCCAATCATACTACAAAAGCATTTGTTCAACTATGCTCATAGCAGCATTGTTTGTAATAGCCAGAACCTGGAAACAACCTAGGTGCCCCTCAATGGAAGAATGGATCAAGAAAGTGTGGATTATATACTCATTAGAATACTACTCAGCGGTACAAAAACAATGACATCTTGAAGTTTGCATGCAAATGGATGGAAATAGAAAATGCTATCCTGAGTGAGGTAACCCAAACCCAGAAAGATGATTATGGTATGTACTCACTCATTAGTGGACCCTAGCAATAAAATAAAGGACACTAAGCACTTCGCTCACAAACCCAGAGAAGCCGAATAGCAAGGAAGTTTTTCTTTTGCCTTTCTTCTTACCGACAAGCTGGTCTAATGTCTTGCTGCTACTGCTACATTCCTTCACTGATGTTGGAAGCCAACTTCTTCAGGATTCCCTTATTGACAGAAGACCACCAGGTCTAGGAATTCTCTAGGCCTCAGTGGAACTGCCAGGGTATCCAGTCTCATGGACAGAGCAGCTACCAGACTCTCAGCCTCTCCAGTGTGAAGTATCCTAAATTTCCTGAAACCTATAAAAAAAGCCAATCTAATAAATCATTTTGAATATATATTTATTTTATTGGCTCTGTTCCACTAGAGAACACTGCCTGATCAAAGGGTACATTAAAATTCAGACTTTAACACATTTTTTTAAAAAGGGCTATAATGAAGTGCCTGAACCTCACATGCTTTATCAAGGTTAGAGGAAGAAAATCCGTAAGTGGAAAGAATGGACCACAAAGGTGTCAGTTCTGAACTGTGTGCTTGTTGTCCTTGGCTCCACTGATGGGGAAATGGGCCTCACTATGACTTGGCAGAAAGTGCCCCTTTGTCCTAGCAGCAGCCTGACTTATTTGGGGACCCTTTCAGTCAACAATTGGAATGCCACTCACTCCCACCACTGTGAGCTTTGCCTGGCTACAAAAGATAGCCCTGTAGAGATTCTATTACTAACAGTCCTCATTAGCATCACCCTCATAGACTCCAGAAATTTCCACTGCACTAGGCTTCCTCACCACCTCCAAATGCCTCCCAATACCAGCCACCTCTCCCTGCACTCTTCTTCCACCTCATCTCCCTATGTTCTCGTCATGGAAAGAGGGTGCTATGCAGGCTACTGAAAGAGAAACAGAGACTCCAACTCAACCACACAACCTTTGACCTACAACCTGTCCCACTTGCAAGATGTACTGGGGCAATAATAACACAGATCATGTAAGAATGTCCAACCAATGTCTAATTTAACCTGAGGACAATTCCAGGAGTGAAAATCCATACTCAGCACTGCTGGATGGCTAAGAACCAGAGACTGGACAGTGCAGAGACATAGGGTAGAACCAAAAACAAATGACAAAACATCAATTAAATGATTCCTAATGATAGTCTGTTATTCTGTTATATCCATAGATCAATGCCTTATCCAGTTGCCATCAGAGAGGTTTCCTTCAGCATCAGATGAAAGCGGGTGCAGAGACCTACAGTCAGACATTATTCAGAGAGAGAATCTAAATTGAAGGCCTCTATTGGGTCCCTTCTCTTGGAACTTTGGGGAGCCCTGTGGGAGAGGGGAGAAACGATTGCAGGAGTCAGAGCAAATAGAGGATACTATGAGAACATGTCTCACTGAAACAATCAAGAATGGTGCAGATGGGCTCACAGAGACTAAAGCAGCAAGCACGGGGCCTGCAGGGGTATGCACTAGGTCCTCCACATATATGCTGTGGCTATTAGCTTGGTATTTTGTGGGACTCATAGCTGTGGGAGCAGGTGTGTCTTTGGCTCTTTTGCCTGCTCTTGGGACTCTTTTCCTTCTGTTAGGTAAGCTTTTCCAGTCTTGGGTGAGGGCTTTTGCCTGTGTTATTGTATATTCTTTTGATGTGTTTGGTTTTTATCTCTTGGGGTCCTTGATCTTTTCTGAAGGGAAACAGAGGGAGAGTGGGCCTGGGGGAGGGGAAGGGAGGGGGATGTGGAAGAAGTAGAGGGAGGATAAACTATGGTTGGGGTGTATTATATAAGAGAATCTTTTTTTAAAAAAGATAATGATTCATATGTTCATTTCAGCTTCTGAGGGGAATCTTATGAATTAAGGGAAGTGGCTTTGCTGAAGGGTACACAACAGATACAGGTGGCCCTCCCTCTCCACCTTCCAATCAGTCTGGCCAGGGATGTAACCAGAATGTTTGGAATGCTGTCTTTGCAGATGTAACTAATTAAGATCAAGTCATGATAGAGTAGCGTAGACCATTAATATGTAATGATTGATGCCCTTTTAAGAAAACAGAAGACACATATGCTCTTAAGGGAAGATGAGCATGGAATAATAGCGGAAAATATTGCAACAATGCTTACACAGCAGCTGAAGTCATCTGAGATACCAAGGGCAGGAAGAAGCAGAGGGATCCTTCCTCCACTAGAATCTTCAGAGGGAACTCAATCACATAAACACCTAAGTTTCAGACCTCTAGCCTCCAGAACTGTGAGAGGACAAAGTGATGTTGTTTAATGCCACTTAGTGTGTGGTATTTTGTAGTGGAATCCTCAGAAAATTAATACAGATACTTGACCAGTCATAAATAATCTGTGTCTCCCTTGTTAGGAATCTTCAAACTCAGAGCCTATGGTATATTCAAATGTAAAGTTATTTGTTCATTTACTTATTTATTTTTGATATTATGATATAATTACATCGCTTAACACTTCTGTCGCCTTTCATCAAACCTCCTATATACCACTCCCTTCTCCTTCAAATACACGGCCTATTGTTTGTTAATTCTCACATATACGTGAATGTAAATACATAAATATAACCTTTTCAGTCAGAATAATGCTACTTGTATATATGTTTTTAGGTATGTCTATTTGATATTGGATAACCAATTGCTGTATTCTTCCCTTGGAAAGACCATTGCTCCTGCTCTCAGGATTCCTTAATTTTTTGTAATTTTGTGTGGTGTTGGGACGTCTTGGGCTTTCCCATGTTGTCTTCAATATGTCTATTGTTGTTGTCCTTGTTCAGCTCATTTTTGGGAGTCGTGTTGGTGAGGCTTGATGAATTTAGTTTCTGATGTTCCTAGAACACATGGTTTCATACAAAACTTCCTGTTCTTCTCTTTCTTAAAATATTTTTTTTCTGCCTCCTCTTCCATAATGGTGCCTAAACCTTAGGTGCAGGAGTTATTTTGGAGATGTTTCCATCGAGACTGTGCTCCACAATTCTGCATTTTGGTTCGTTTTCATTTTCTGGTCTCCGTCACTCTTGTTGAGTGATTCTTAAGTCCAATTAGAGAACTTCTGGTTACTGCTGTCTGCATGGACTACTGCATCCTCAGCATCATTGTGCTACACTGGTTGGTGCTACCATTTATGGATATCAAAACTGGATAGGACTGTTGGTTGCTTCCCTACTTTGGAAGCTTACATTGTGTCTTCCAGTGATGGTGTTCATATATAAATATACATACTCACCATGTGTGGGCCTGGTTCCCATGGAGAGCAGAAGTGGGCATTAGATCCCCTGAAGCTGGAGTTTTGGGTGGTTGTTAGCTGGCATGTGGGTGTCAGAAATCTAACCTAAGTCCTCAAAAGTAGAATACATTCTTAACCAAAACCAGACCCTACAGTCACCCGTTTCTTACATACAGACATTGTCATTGAAGTTTAGATGGATGATACATGGATGACAGATTGATAGATAGATAGATGATAGATAATTAAAAGGATTTACTAACCCATTTGTTCAGCAAATATTGAAAATTTATTAAATAATAACTCTCAACAGGGTATGTTACCAAGTGGTACACTATGTGCCTAACATACTTAAAGTCCTTGTATAAATTTCCAACCCCAAAATAAATGCAAACAAATAAAGAAGGTATAGAGGGGGGTTGAAGTGGGAGGGGAGACCCTTGCAAATATAGCAGGATATAATGCAAATTTGGGGAGATCTGACAACAACTATAAATAATGGAATAGACCAAGAATGGATAAGATACTGCTATTAGAAAAGTTAAACTCTCTGTTTTGGTCAGGATTGATTGAGAATTCAGAAGTAGGCTAACTTTGAAGAATGAGTTAGAGAAGTTGAAATTTGAATAGCTTGAACAGTGGTTCCTATTCAAGATTACTTTATCCCTCAGGGAATGTTTAAATAGAAATAACTGTGGTTGTGACAACCATTAGAAAGGATGTCTGACCTACAATAAGTAGAGACCAGTGCTAGTGTTAAACATCTCTTAATTCACAACTTAGATGCCAGAGATGGGAATTAATTACCAGGCCCCAAATCATGTAATGTTGAAATTGAGGAATCCAAAATTAGAGGTGGATAGAGAGCATAGGGAGAATGTAGGAATCAGCAGTTGGCAGCATAGACCATTAGCTAAACACTGTGCAGAAATATTTACACATCTTTACATACTTCTCATCTCACAGATGAGAAATCAAGAGGTTAAACAACTTTCACAAGCCTAAATGGTTAGTAAATGATAAAGATAACTTTAACCCAGGTCTGGCTCCCAAGGTGCCTTCCCCTTCATAGCAGCTGTTTAGTTCGGGACAATTTCCCTGGCTCAAAAGTGATCTGAAGTCCAGCCCTCAGGAGCGAACTATTGCAGGCCATCAGCAGACAAAAGATGGCCCGAAGGATAATGATTACACTGCTATGCCTTTGACAAGAAAGCTCTGTGGGGACACTGAGACTTGGGGTCTCTATCTGAGTGTGGTAAATGATGAGGAGAAAAGGAAGTCTGAGGACCAACTGACAAGGAGAAAGAAGACACGGGAGAAGGACACTACCCTAAGCCTATGAGCCAGGCACAGGCATAAGTGGTGAAATAAAATGATCTAATGATCAACAGTTTAAGGATAACTGAGACTGGGGATGAGGAATTCTGATGGGGAAGCCCAAGAATGCTAAAACTGTAGTGAGAGGAAACTGACAGACATAATAAAAAACTAAGAAACCCAATTTATTCATCCAACTTAAAACTATTATGTGCTTTCTTTCCCAGATAACATTTAAATGCTGGATTGTCTACATTGGTGAACTAACAGATGTGGTCCTATAATATGTGGTTTACCCTCTGATGGAACGTGTCAAAACAATCTGAATGTAAGTATACATGTGTGCAAATGTAAGTGTGTGTGTGTGTGTGTGTGTGTGTGTGTACAGTTGTAGTCTCAATTAAATCTAGTGGCCGTTTGGAGAATAAAGAGGCTATTATGCAGTGTTCAGTTTCTGTGTTTTCTTAAATTATGCATCTTTCCCTGGCCTCTTTACATGCTTTCTTCAAGGGTAACAGCATAATGATGATAATGATCACCTTGCTTATGCTCAAAACGATTGCTCAGCAGCCTCTGATGAGGCTTAAGAAGTCAGGCAGAAAACAAAATGCTAGGACTGAGTTTGGAGTGGCACATTAGAGGAAATTATCTGGGCGAATTAAGGTCCTTCACAAATAGAAGGGTTCTTCCTGCAGTGACCTAGCTGAAATGATTTCAAATAGACTATATTCGGTACACTAATAGCATTATAATCCTATTTTTCTTGTTTCCTTCATCAAATCTCCTTCCCCAGCGAGGTTCTCAATATTCATTTTTAAAACAATCAACTAAGGACAAATTATAGATTATTTGGGGAAGTGTCTGATAAATACTCGAAGACAGGAATTCTGTCTTTATGGCTAGTATATATCCAAAGCTTTGAAGAACTCTAGACTCTATTAAGTATTCCACAAATGCTGGCTGAATAAATGAGTGCTCTTTGCCATTAGAAAACCTTTCATCCACGCAAATGACTAAGTATTCTCTCATTCTTTAATGATGGTAGAGGTTACACCTTTAGTCCTTACCTCTGATCATTTGCTCATACATTTAAAGAGTACGTGCTGCTTCAGGTATTAAACCACTAGAACATTCATGGAAGAGTATTATCATTGCCCAGTTAGCAGTGTCATGTAAGATATAACTTACACTCTTGCAAAGGCAGCATCCACTTTCTAAATACATAATGTATTTGATCAAGTGGTTCTTCTCTATGAAAGAAACTGAAAGAAAATACGCCCTTGCCATCCTACCTCCTCCACACCCCCAAAAGCTGGTTCTAAGATGGATACAATTCAGACAGGTAGGAATAAAGAAAGACGTTTGCTTAATCCTGAGTTTATAAGGAAAATAGTTTACCATTTCCATCAGTATACAAGATAAATTAAACCCAAGAGAAATCTATTGAAAACTGTTTGAAGTGAATTTTCCCCCGAATTTTAACAATAGACTGCTTAAGATGTATAATAGTAAGAGTTGTGATTGATAATACATCCCAAGTATCAAAATAATTTAATTTGTATGTTCATAATAATAATTATTCCAACAGTCAATAAGGCCAATTTAAATTCTCTCTACGGCAGTGATTATTCATTTTTATTTTTAAATTATTTTTGATATAACTAGCTATTTATATCTAGATTTTCAGATATAAACAAAATTTCAGATCCAAACAAAAATCAAAATTCTTACCTCTTTCATACATGAAGACTGCCTAAGTCGTATTAGTTGTTTGAATCTATGCACTGCAACGAACAAAGGACTAATTCACACATTCATAAGAGGAACTTCAGAAAGATGCAGTGATCACTTTTCTAATGACAGATGGAAAGGGAGTAGATCTAGAGGAGAGTGGAGGTTGGAAGCCACTGGGAAAAGTAGAGGCAGAGGAAACCATAATCAGGATATCTTGTATGAGAAAAATCTCTTTTCAACAATGGGGAAAATGAGAACAAAGGACGATATATTTAGAGCAAAGCAAGACCAAACCCAGCAGGGGAAACACCTAATTGTATAGCCGTCCCCAATATCTAAGGTTTAAAATGGAGTCTTCTGGGTTCCAAAGAGCTTAGCTAGACACACCCTTCCAGCTCTGCTACCTGCAGTGCATATATCCACTTTGTTGAACTGGTCCCACTATGCATGCCACTTTCATTGGTTATGTTATATGGGTCTGACTCCAAATCCTGGGATTTCCATTATAATTGAGATGCTTCATAGCTTCACATGGTGGCATCTCAGAGCCTTTGTGCAAGGACTCCAACCTTGTCATTCATCACCTGACCACAGCAGTTTTCTGAGATCATGGGGAAAGATTCCACAAATCCCCCAATTCTGCATCATTACTATATGGAAGCAAAGAATCATGAGAGGGATACTTTTACTCAGGGCTCTTTCCTACTATCCCAGTGCAGCACCTTCTTTCCATCATATGCTAATATTTTAAACTTAAATGAGCGTGAACAAATGGATATTTTTCTGTATGATTCTACCGTGTTGCTCATTTTCACTGTGGGCCTTGATAAAAGAGGTGAGCAATAACTGTATCAAGTCTGACAATTCCTAAGATGAAAACAGTAGCCCTATTACTTTTAAATTGAACCTCAATTGAGTTATAGGAATGTGGTCAGAAAATAACCTGAGTGACCTCTAGCCAAGTTCCTAAGAGTCCTTATTCTCCTATTAAACCTCACCTTCAAGATCTCTACCCTCACATTCCTCTCCACATTCTTGTCTTCCAAGGTCCTACCAAAACAGAACTTTCCATTCTGACTGGTGCACTCTAAGCCTCTTGTAGCTCACATCTATAAACTCTGCTGGTTCTTAAGGCTTAAGAATAACAACAACACTATCCTGAGTGAGATAACGCAGACCCAAAAATATGAATATGGTATGTACTCACTCATTACTGGATTCTAGCCATAAACAAAGGACATTGAGCCTATAGTTTGTGATCCTAGAGAAGCTAAGTAATAATGTGAACCCAAAGAAAAACATATAGATCTTCCTGGAAATTGGAAGCAAACAAGATCACCAGGCAAAAGTTGGGAGTATGGGGGTGGGGATGCACTGGGAAAAAGGGAGGGGGGAGAGAGAGGGGAGAAGGGGAGGGCTGGTGAGAGTTTGAGGGAGTGAGATGGTTGAGATGGAGGAAGGACGGATATGGGAGCAGGGAAGGAGATATCTTAATTGAGGGAGCCGTTTTGGGGTTGGCAAGAGGCTTGGCTCTGGAGGGGTTCCCAAGAGTCCACAAGGATGACCCCAGCTAGAACCCTGGGCAGTGGAGGAGAGGGTGCCTTGTCCTGATGACTATCTTGAATATCACCAAAGAACCTTCGTCTGACGACGGATAGATATAGAGACAGAGACCGACATTGGAGCACTGAACTGAGCTCCCAAGGTCCAGTTGAAGAGCAGAAGGAGGGAGAATATGACCAAGGAAGTCAGGGCCACGGGGCGTTGGTCCACTCACTGAGACAGTGTACCTGAGCTAATGGGAGCTCACCAAATCCAGCTGGACTGGGACTGAATGAGCATAGGATAAAACTGAACCCTCTGAATGTGGCTGACAATTGGGGCAGACTGAGAAGCCAATGGTAATGGCACTGGGATTTGTCTCTACTGCATGCACTGGCTTTTGGGGATCCTATTCTATTTTGGATGCATACATTCCTAAGCCTGGGTGTAGGTGGGAGGGCCTTGGACTTCCCACAGGGCAGGGTACCTTGCCTTCTCTCAGGACTGGAGGGGGAGGGGAGAGGGTGTGTGGGGGAGTGAGAGGGAAGTGGGAGGAAGGAAGGAAGTGGAAATTTTGATTGGTATTGTTTATAAAGTAATAAAAAAATTAAAAAAATAATAACATGGTCAGGTTTATTAAAGCAATGTCCCTACTCTCTATACCAACATTTTGATATTACTTAGTTAATTTTCTTATTGGTGACATAATATATGATAAGAAACAATTTAAGGAAGGAGGGCTTTGTTTTTGCTTACAGTTCAAAGTGTGCTGGTTAGTTGTTTGTCAACTTGACCTAAGCTGGAGTCATCTGGGAAGAGAGAACCTCAATTTAGCAAATGTTTTCCTGGTGCCATGTCAGCCACATAAACTTTCTCCTGTCCAATTTGCTTCTTGTCCGTGATGCTTTATCTTGGTTACAGAAACCAAGGAACACACAGTCCATTATAGACACCAAAGAAGGAAGACGCTGGTCACATGACTTCCACAGTTAAGTCAAGAGGCAGAAAGGGATGAATGTATTTCTCAGGTAGTTTTCTCCTTTGGATTTCATTTAGGACCCAGCATAGGAATGGTGACAGCCATATGGAGCATGGTTCTTCACATCTCAACTAGACTAATCTTGATGCCAACCTTTTGACATGCCCAGAGACTTAACAATTAGTGTTTCTAGATGATGGGACTCTGACAAACAATATTAAAAATCGTGCCACCCTTAAAAAGGACAACATAAACTAAGAGTGCTAGTGGTCATGCAGTCAGAAATAGCACAAAATTGAAAGGAAAAACTAGGCTAGATTCAGCTTCTTATTTGTTCTGAATGCTTGTCTCCACTTCAAATTTCCTTACTAAAATATTAACCTTGGGAGATACTGTTAGAAGGTAGTTCCTTTGGGAATAGATTGTGCCATAAGGTGAGCGGACCTTTCTAATGGGACCAATGACTTTATAGAAGCTTAAAAAGGAGCATTTCGATACTGCTATAAGGAATGTCAGTTAGTCCAGTCACTATGAAAAAAAGTATGAAGACCCCTCCAAAAAATAGATTATATCCTTTAAGTATACTACTCCTGGAAATAAGCCAGCAACACACACATAAACACACACATACACACACACACTATGCAAGGAGTAGGGGAAAAATAACTCCATAAGCCATGGACTTGGAAATAATCCTGTATTGTATTCCATATCTATTATCACTGGAACGGTGAAGGCAGAAATATTAGGAAGTCAAGACTATCCGTATCTACATAAAGAGTAGCCTGGGCTACATGACACCCTATTAAAAGGCAGATCAACAAAAATGAACCCAGGGATTTGCTTTGATTGGACATGGAACCTGGAGACATTAATCTTCTAGCTTTCTAACATCTAAAGTATGTGGAATAAATGTACATTGTTCATATGCAACCTAGTCTGTAATATAAGATTTTATCATTTTCTCTTCTTTAGGAACCCTGTATTAAACACACTATCTAGTGAAGTAGACTTTTCTGAACTACTACAAAAAGCTTCTCGATGTAGAACATGGAAAATTATACAGAATGTTCTTTTAAGAGGCTTATTTCTTTAAGAGTGGCATATAAATATACACATACATTGCATTAGACACGGCAGTTACAAAGATGCATAAGACTCTTTTACCAACCCCTAGGGAAGAGCATAATTGCTAACAGAATTGACAAATGAGGGAAAATAGTTGTTATACAATGTGCCAACATCTCAGCAAAACTTCCTTACAACAGAGTCAAATTCAAATCATGGCACAGCACATTGTATTGAAATTTATTATTTGAGGGATGAATGGGGGTTTTCTTAACTAAAACTTTGAGATTTAAAGACAGTAACATATGCCTGAAATTTCAGTAGGAGGCTGTAAACATGAGAATCTTAAACTATATGCCAGATTTGGGCTAAATAGCAAGACCCTGTGTCAGGAAGAAAGAAGGAGTAGGGAGAAGTTGTTAGGATCTGGGGGTAAGTTTATATCTGGTAGATCTTTGTAAACAATTACAGACCTTATTATAGTAACAACTAATGTATTTGTGCTACTGGATAAACAAAAATTGATGATTTTTTGTTATTTATCTAATGGAGGTGTGATCGTATCAAAATAAATTATAGAAATGTAGGATTCCACTTCCTCAAGTCCCACTTATCTAGATCCTATGCAATTAACTAATGGAAAAAACACCTCCTACAATTAACCATTACCTTTCTCTCTAGGCACTATGAGATTAATCCTAGTCATTTATTCATTGCTTCCAACTAAAGAGCAATGAAGAGTTCATTCTCACATCCTATTACAGAGTAGACGGGTATGCAGCTATTTAGAATAACTATCAGTCAACAGAATATCATGCCAATACTGTCACATTTTATATTCTTATATTACAGAGATACTTAAAACTCTACAAACTGAGAATGCTCTATAGGGAACCCACTTCCTTTCCTACCTACAATGAAACTCTATTCTGAAATTCTCATCTCTAGGATTTCTTCAACAAAGTCTGTATTCATTCCTTGTTTTGAATTGATCCCATTCCTTTCCTGTCCTTCTCTAATAGTACCTAATTTAATGGAGTGTAGTTTCTGTTTTTTTCTCCCCTTTCCTAATACACCTTGAAGTTAGAGATGATCAAGGCTCACTCCATTTTATGCTTTCAAGTCCCAGCGCACCTCGTTCGAGACAATGGCAGGACAGGGCCTGCCTAACAAAAAGAAATCCTTCCACCTACACAAACAGCTCACAGATAATGTTTGTTTAAAGAACAAATACATGGTGTAGGTAAACTCTGCTTTCTTCACAAAGAACATCAAGCTCTTATACTCCAAGTTTAAGTAGAATAAGTCAGTGTGTTTAAAACCTTATCAATGTATATGCTACAATGTAAATGTAGCATCCTAAAAGCAAATATTGGAAACTTAATCTGCATGCCACAGTGTAAGTAAAGGGTTTAACGAACAGTTTGTAATCATGAATATTTGTGGACTGACTAGTGTCAATCTTGAAAGAGCTTAAAGCTGTGAACTTAATATCTGTCACTTCTTCCCTCCCTTCAATACTCTTCCTCCTTATCCCTGTCTTCACTTGTCCTCTTCCTTTTTCTCTTCCTCCCAATTCCTGTCTTTTTCTTCAGCAATGAGATTAGGTATCAAGAAAGTCTGCACCAAGGAGAAGTGCACACAAAATCCCACTTCTAACCAAGAAGCTGTTTGCAACATATACCTGCTGGGAGAAAGAAAATTAATTTTCTACAGTGAAGTGTCACTGGGTACATTAACCATCATCCAGGGCAAACCTCCTGCCCAGGAGTAGTTGAGCAATGTAAAAAAGACTCCAAGTTTTTATGAGCTTCCTGTTTGTTATATCTTTGTGGTTTATATCTTTTTTGTTTTAGTTGTGGTGTAGGAGGTCCTATTGTATTTTTGTTGCTTTCATTGGTTGAATAAAGAAACTGTCTTGGCCTTTTGATAGGAAAGAGCTTAGGTAGGCGTGGAAAAGACAGCTAAATTCTGGGAGGAAGAAGGCAGTGTGGCAGAAGCCGTGAAACTCCTGTCTGAAACTGACACTGGTTAAGATCTTTCCCGGTAAGCCATAACCTCGTGGTAAACACAGATTGGTAAAAATGGGTTAGATCAGGATGTAAGAGTTGGCCAAAAAGAGGCTAGATACAATGGACCAGGCAGTAATATAATTACTACAATTCCTGTGTGGTCATTTAGGGTGTAAGCTAGCCGGGCGGTGGGACACAGCCCGTTCCTCTTACTACATAGTTGGAATTTTGTTATGCTTTCTAAGTTTTTTCAGTGGGAAAGTAAAAGATTGGGACTATCTGGGAGGAATTGTTAGAGGAGAAAATAAGAACAAAATATATTATATGAAAAAAGTTTAAACGCATAATAATAATTTTTAAAAGATTTGTTTTTAAGAAATAAAGTTTGTCCAAGATGCCACTTCTTTGACCTTGACCTTTCCTACCTCCAAACACAGGAGCCAATATATATCTGTTGACTGTAAGTCAAGGTGTTCTGTTATAGCAACACAAAATGGACTGAGATAACCCCTACAAAAAACAGACATCAGCATACACCAAATCATTATAATCTTGGTGAATGATATCTTTACCTATGCAGCTTCTCAGAAAGAAAATATGACAACCTCCACAGTGAGCATCTATTTTTTATTATCCAAGCTTTGAACTATTATTGTGATTACCAAGCCACAAACTTAGTATCATCTCTCAGCTCAAGTGCTTCAGAATAATACAGTCTCAGTAGAGGGACATCAGACTTGGAGTAGATCAAATCAAATGTGTACATTTTTCAGATCACAGTAATTAGCTCCAAGAACATATAGTAATCTAACGGACAGTTTCAGTAACGCTGTATTCAGAGACTATAATTAGGCCCACTAAAGGAATCAAATCTTTAAATCATGAGACATGGTGCTGTGATACTGTTAAGGGCATCATGATAACCCTAACAATACAGCTAAATTAGAGATAACAATAGAAACATGTTCCTGAGAATATTTATGATGTGACTATGGTTACAAGTGAAATTGGTTCAACCATTGGAGTCAGACCTCATTTTGTGTAACTCTGCTGTGTACACTATATCCCAAGTGTCTGCTATATGGCTGCATTCCTAACTGCCTTCAAGTTCTCCCATATCTCCCTGTTGGTGAGCTGTAGATCTGAAATTCACACCACAAAGTTTGTATTCACTCTTCTGTCTTTATTAGTAAATATACCTATTACCTGTACTCCTTTTCCTGCCTATATTAAACAACACTACCAACAACAAATTAATCCTTAGATACACTGTGACCTCATTAATCCACTTGTCTTAGAATAATTTGTCTCCGGCTTCCTCTTTCCCAGTCTAATGCCACCTAGTTTTCCTACTTGTTCTTATAGTTCTAATTTTGTTAAAGTAATGTGCCTGGAAGCCATTCCTGCTGTACCTCACCTGAGTACAGGGATGCATAGTCCTTCTGGGTGAGGCACAGTCATCCTGTGCACATATCTCTCAATAGCACTTGTCACTGAATTCTAATTGCTTAGCTTAATTTGCCTCTTTACTACATACACATGAAATCCCAAAAAGACAGAGGACGTATCTTATTGAGTGTCATCTCCTTAGTATCTGGCAATACGGCACAGGGCTTGGCATATGATCAATTTCTTATAAGTATCTGTTGACTGCATGATAACTTCAGGGTAACTTGAAGAATGATTCTACCCGGAAGATGATAAACATTTTCTCCTAAAGATGCAAACGAACTTGCGCTCCCCTCTCCTGCAGAACTGAGAGCAGGCCTCATTGAAGCATAAACATGAGCAGCATATGCTGCCCCTTGCTCTTTTCTTGGAGCGGGAACTTACTTTCACGTTCAGGTAGACCCAGCCTGCTGTGCAGTCAATTTCATGGCCTCCTGGGGACCCAGAGGAGAGACAACTTGGCATAAGTGAGTGGCCTGCATTTTGCTGAGGAAATGATGGTTTTGTACCACATTATTGGTCCAGCTAGAACACCAAGTAGCTGTACTTTTTGGATGATGGGGGGGGGGACTAACAAACTAAGCTTACACAGTGGTGCAATACAACTTTCAGGAAAGAGTGCCGCAGACTGTCCCTGGTCACAGAGTGCAAGAAGAAAGGTAGGAGGAGAGATGTTAAATATGCCCTCAGAAGGCTGAAAGCATCCCAAGCTCTGAGAAACACAAGTCAGGACACAAAGTATCCTTTCCCAAGTGCTATGTTATAACCACCACTTCTGCTAAATCTTGCCAGACTGCTGGAATACTATTCTCCTTCTCTGTAACCAAAAGCACTAAGTATACCTCATTGGTACCAAGTACTGACCACAAGCTGGCTGAGTTGCCATGCATTGTGTTATTTAAGCATGAAAGCATGCCCTGAATTACTACCTGTGCTGACTAATATTCCTTAACTTGACACAAGCTAGGTTCATCTGGGAAGAAGAATCCTCAGTTGAGAAAAATGCCTCCATCAGACTGTCCTATCGTCAAGTCTGTGGAAGCATTTTCTTCACTGATGACTGATGTAAGAGGGCACAGATCACTAAGGGCAGCACCAACACTGGCAGTTGATGCTAGGGTATGTAAGAAAACAAATAGAACAAGCCAGTAAGCAGAATTCCTCCATAGCCTCTGCATCATGATGTTCCTGCCTCCCGGTTCCTGCCTGAGTTTCTGTGCTGACTTCCTTTATAATGGACTTCAAGTTGTAAGATAAAATAAAACCTCTCCTCCCCAAGCTGTTTTATGCTTATCACAGCAGTAGAACACAAACTTTATTCCCAGCACTTGGGAGGCAGAGACAGTAGGATCTCTGTGACTTTGAGGCCAGCCTGGTTTACATAGTAAGTTCTGAGATAGCCAGGGCCACACAGAGAAGCCCTGTTTTGACCCCCTTCCTGCTAAAAACCAAACCATAACACTCACCCAACTGTGTTGAAAAGTCAGGATCTATAATGTGCTCCTCTTTACAAGGCTAATAGGCAGTCAGAGCAAGAAACTCAGTTCTGTTTGTAAGTTAGAGATCAAGAATCATACAACAGATTAGTGTATAAGTCAGGAATGGTTTGTTCATTCTTGGGAAACTTCCTACAGGAATCAGTTTCTCCTGACCCTAAAACACCAGTGGTAGGCTATCACTTTATCCACATCCAAATGACATCTGATAGACTGGATCAGGTGCTGGGAAATATGACCTTCCCCATGACCTTCTGTCATATGCTATCTATCCATATCTTCTTCCATTCACAATCACTTTGAAATGGGCAAGCTACCCCCAATACCCTGAGTTAGTGTTAAGTACACTGTTGACTAGGCATTATCTGTCTCATTTCTGTTTTCTTTTCTTTTGTTTTGTTTTCAGTTTCATTTTGGGGTGAATCTCCTATGAAAACCATGCTGGGCTTTGACCTAACAATACTTCTGCTTCTGCATTCCATGTATTAGGATTACAGGCATGGCCTACTATGCTTAGCTGCCTGTCTCATTTAAATAGGATTGAAACATGGGACATTTACATTTTACAGAAGTGTGTTTTGTTTCATGAAAAAAAATGGAGTCTGTTCTTTGCTCTTTTGACAAATATGCATTTATCTACTGTCCTTTATGTTACAGGGACTATACACAGGGGAGCAGATATACATATATTTGCCAAATGAACAGTCACTGGCAATTCAAAAGCGGTCAAGATATAGACATCCACCCTTTGAGAGATTGTAGTTTATAACATTCAGCATGGACTGTGTTGGACAGAAACTGAGAACTTAGAAAATGAAACAATCATGTTAAAGAAAAAGAGGATCAAGAAAAACCCCAATGGCTCCACGAGATTTCACCCATGAAAGGGATTAATTAAAATGCAGTCAGTTTAGGCTGCAGAACTGAGAAGGCCAGAGTGCAAAGTGCCAGGCTCTTCATGGAGCAGTGTGAAAATCAACAATTGCAAGGCAGATATAAATGGGCACCTCTTTGTGTGACAAAAATTCATCATAAGAGTCAGTTTTTTAAAAATTGAAACATTGCTATACCTGCTTCAGAGGATTCTCAGAAATATGTGCTCTGGCCTGGGTTTTGTAATAGGAAGTGGCTTGTGAGATCACATTCACGGCTCAGTACTAGAACCGAGGAACTCAAATTTTAATAGACATATGAGTCATAAGAGCACTATATTAACACACAAATTTTGTTGAGAGTATAGGGGTGGTACTGGTCTTGAAATAGTACGTATTTAATTATCCTCCGATGGCATGCATTCTTTTGTTCTATGGACCATACTCTGAGGGTGAAAATTCTAGAACATCTCTCACTTTGTCAAACTAACATTATCTCTATTTACAGAGTTCTCACTAAATGTGTGATATGATAGAAACCTTATAACAAAACAATGTATTATAAATGTGCATAAACATAAATTTATAATCAACCCACCACCTGTGTTTACAAATACAGTTTTACTGAAACACAGATATCTCTACTCATTTAAGACACTGTCCATGGTTGCTGTTATGCTACTGTGTCAGAGTTAATTAGTTGCCACAGATACCATATGGTCCACAGAGCCTAAAATATTTACCATCTGGACTTTTACAGAAAATGTTTGGTGATCCCTGCCCTGTAAGTTTGAAGACATGTTTTCTAAGTATCTCTCTGGTTTTGAAGTTTGAACCTAAGCTGTCCTTAAGTTCCAAACAATATGAATACCCATATTATTTACTAGATGGGGCATAATGTTCTTCTAAATTCTTTGGTTAAATAAATGCATAGGCTTGACCACAAAATGGTATCCATATAATCTAATCAGGTGGAAAGATCTGGAGGTCTCACATTTTTGAGCAAATATAAATCTCCTTCAGGGCATCTAAAACTTTGATGTTGGGTATAACTACTGCATAAACTACCTTGCCGGTTCGGAGTCAATTTAAGCAAAGGCCACATTACACTATGAACATAAGGTGGTTTCACTCATCCTGAAACCCAGACCAGATTTGTGGTTTGGCCCATCAGGCTGGACAAAAACCCAATTCCCCTGTGAATATGTGTTTCAAATCAACTTAATGTCTATTCCAATTGACAGATATGAGAACATCAAAAGTCACAGGAACTAAATCCTTGCCAAGTATTTGAGGAATTTGATCTGTGCTAGAAAAGTTGCTCTTTTCTTTCTTTCTTTCTTTCTTTCTTTCTTTCTTTCTTTCTTTCTTTCTTTCTTTCTTTTTTTCATTCTCTTAGTCTGCCACATTGACATGAATGGTGGATGTGATGATCAAAGTAAATGAGCAGGGATGAATACGAAAGGAGGACAGAAGTATAAGGAAGGTCTTCCTAAGTGTTCGGTACAAGAAAAAGCCAAGGCCTCCTGAGAATTAAATTATAAGTTCAACAGAAAGTAAATCATAATCTAAGTATTGAGAGTCAGCTTTAAGACTCACAACAGCTATAGTTTCACACAAGACCTGCACAAGGCCAAGCCAGTCAGCATTCTAGCATGGAGTGGAAAGGGTTTCTTTAGCTCCACCCCTACCTGGGAAGCTATGGAAAGATGATCAGGAAAGGAAAATCAGTTTTCGTTAAAAAGTGTGGGTCCTGATAGTTTGGCCATGCTAAAATGAATGGCCCCACACCCAAAAGTGTATGGAGAATACAAATTGAGGTTAATAGGTTATTTTTAAAAAGAATGAAAAAATGAAATCATGCAGATAGAATGGTGGCAGTAGATATGGGAGGATTAATTGGTGGGAGTTGAAGTGTATATAATAAAATTGTATTGTATGCAATTATCAAAGAATTATCTAAATATTAAAAGAATCTGAAGTGTTCATCCATGTCTTTCAAGTTTGATACTAGCCCAGGAAACACTTTTAGCTACATATTTAAAGTGGGAAAAATGTGTCCAGTAATACAGGAGTTGATCAACAACACAGGCATAGCAGGAAAGGAGAAACTGGGGTTTAATAATGGTGGGATGATCTTTGACTGAATCAAAGACTGATTGCTCAGTTGTCTTTTAGGGACCTCTTCCTTTTTCTCTCTTATCTTTGCGTATCTGACTCCCTCTTTCCCTTTTCCCATGCCTTCTTCTCCCATCACTTTTCTTCTCTTTTTATCCGTTCACAAGTGTGTATAGACTATATATTTTGCATTAGACTTTTGTTATCTAGTTTAGCAATACGATGCTTAAAAACATAAATCTCTGCTTTCAGGAAGTATAGGAATCTGTTAGAAGACACAGGAATTAATAGAATAATGGTACATATAAATATGTAATTACCATAATTAATACATGTGGTTTTACTCTGAAGTAACACAATAGACTGCTCACAATCTTATCTTGGGGCTTTGCATTTGTTATTCCTCCTATCAGGAAGCGTGTCAAAGCACTTGTCAGTTATTCTGAGGCTCTGCGGAACTCACTTGGAAAAAAAATGTATGCTGAGAATATAGACTGTAATCACTAAGTCAACCATATCATGATAGGTTAGAAATGGGGTTCCTAACAATGAAGCATCAAAAAGGACCTGAAAAGCAGACAACTGCTGTCTGAATATAGTCCCATTCAACCGGGTTTATTCTACTTAGACTTGGAATTAGCTACTGCAAAGCAAAGCTCCTTAGGTATGGTACTAAAACTAAGCAAAGCAACCACATGGATCCTTTCATAAACAAACCCGAGCAATAACATTCCTTCATGACATCTTCACCGTCCTCCATCTTTACCATCTTCTCTCTGTTTTTTTTTTTAAGGTAAACAACACTTTCTTGAAGAATGAGAGTTAAACATCATTACTATACTTTCAAAGTTTCTATTAACAAGCTATAGCATCTTTGAAAAGATCCAAGTATCATACACAAGTATTAATTGTTTAATCATTCCAAAACTTTTGGTTGTCCATACAATGTGAGGCTCCATGGTGCATTTATGAAAACATGAATGTCGCATAAAAAGAAATCTTGCTCCTCAAATTGCTCCATGTCCCTTAGGGGAGACCAACAAGAAGCCAGTATAACAACAGCAGCATAATAAGCTTCACACCAGAAATGTGTAGTGAGTATTGAGTGGGCTTAGAATATGACATAATTCTGCCCAAAGAAAGCTGGGAATGTATCCAAGAGGAAGTGGCAGTGAACCAAGACTGGGAGGAACTAGACAGAGTTCAACAGGGCAGTGGAGTGGGCCCTAGAGAATGGAGACTGTCCCCTGCACATAGCACTGAATGAGCAATTAGTGCTGAGGAGAAAGACAAATGTTTTGAGGGATGCAAACCAAGAGTTTGACAAGTCTCCCAAAGCAAGGATGACCGAAGACAGAGGACAAACTGTCTATCCTAAGTTCCCGGGCTTCTCGCCTCCTCTCAGTCTCAGCATTTCTCTATATAATGGGTAGTATCTGCCAGCACCTGTTAACTCCTGTCCTGAGTTTCTGTACTCTCAGGAGCAAGTTTCTCCCATTCACAGAATAAGCTGAAGCACTGAGATACCAAAGCCATCAAGGCAAGGTCACATTTTAATTGATAAAAACACAACAAACTCAATTTCAGAAACAGTTTCCACCAAGTGTGCTAGGATTCCCAGTGTGATTCCAAACATACGCATTAACTTTTCTGTCTCTCTTCACTACTGCCTAGTCCCTCCTGGGGCTATTTCTAAAATACATGTACTGCTGGCAGTGGCAACTTTTTCTTACATTGGGTTTCCTCTAAAGTTTATTCGGTAGTGTCTGTCATACATCTAGCAGTTCAATAACTGAGATGTTTACCTCCCGAGGGTTGGAACAAAATGAAGGCTGAAGGTTTATACAATAAACTCCAGTACATTAAAGAGATGGACAGAACACTAAGAATAAATATTATAAAGTTGGTTTTGATGTTTAAATGACAATAGAGAACATGAAAGTACAAATGAGAGATCAGCTAACTATCAGATCAGAGCAGAGCGTGAAAGGGAAGAGGGCCTTTACGGTAAGAGAAAAAAGACTTAATTCCCAGTACTGCAACAGAAATATTGCCATGCTGAAAATAAGGCTCAAGAACCTACTGAAAGAACAAAGTTGCAAAGGAGGTTGGTTCCCAGCTCTGAACTGTCCCTTACATAGGATTCGGGGCGCCAAAGAACAGAATGCTGAAAATAGGACCAAGGGTATTTGGGAAATCTGATTGAAAACTTTAAAATATCTGCTTTTCAGACATAGCTACTCAGTTTCCTGGGCATAGGGAAGAGAGACTGAGAACCATTGCCTGAGAAGCAGACAACCTATCCGGCAGACACTCAAGGAAAACTGTCCTGTTTTCTGCAGTATCAGCCCTTCCTCCTTCTCCTCATCTGAAGAAGAGCCACACACATGGTCATCTCATGAAGGAATTATTATTAGAGCAGGTTTTAGTATAGTTGTGCCTTTAACCTTGTCCATTTAAAGAACCCTTACATCTTTCAAATATTTTATACAAACTGCTTGAAATATAAAGTATGTTTCTATGTTTCATGACAAAGGTTTATGCTCCTACATTTTTTTTAAATCAAGGTGGAAAATGGACAAACAAAAGCACAGACTTGCTAAGAATTGTTCCTCCTACTCCCTTTCCTCTCGCTCTTACTTCCTGGGTTACTCTTGCTACGTCATTGACTGTACTTCACACCCTCTGCAATGAGCTTATTTCTTAAATGGAATAGTCAAATTATGTCAACTAGCCAAATAGTCAATACTGTCAAATTGAACTTTCAGTCATTATATAAAATTCTTTTGGACAACATATACTCTAGGCATACACAGGTACCAAAGAAAACCCAAGCATGACTTAAGCAGAGACCAAACCAGAAGAAAGATGAAAATGACATCTAATGGCTATGAGCCATGGGACTCTAAAGTGATTACTAGCGGACCACGACTACTTTGAGGGTGAGGTATCTGGGCTGTTAAGAAGGATAAATTACAACTTACATAGCAATGCTATTTTCTAAACTGTATAACCCTCAAAACTACTGACTTGAAATGGACAAAATAGCTGACCAGATGATTTGCTAAACAAGATAAACAGAAGCAAGGAAGCACAGGAAAAAAACTGTCAACATCATTAGTAATTAGGAAATGGAAATTAAAGTCACATAAGGATGTCACTATGCATTTAATTTAAAAGACAAGATTTAAAAGTCTATCACGTGTGATTGGGCAATTACTTTATTGAATTTAAATTTAAAGTTTTTAAATACCTAGTACACACCTGCCTTTTATTAAATCAAATACTCCCGGTTAACATGTGTAAACACTAAGTTTCATCCATTGCCTGACCTTCTAGGACTGTCTACTAGACAGCACAATGAGAAGTTTCTATACTGTCAGCAATAATTAATCTGAGCTACAATGAGGTCTGACATTTTCCAGGAGTATTAAGAGTCTCATGGAACTGAAGGAGCTACTGCAACTTCCTGACACCTCTAGACTTTGGGGAAGTACAAATCATTAATTCCAGCATCTTTAAACTGACAATATACAGAAACAAGAAACACGGACCGTTCAGAGATGAAGGAAATGACTTACAAGATTCAAGCAACCTAGAAAAGTAGAACCATAGGCTTCAGATGAGAGAATCTAAATTAACTGCCAGGAAAAGGATCTGTTAAGTATTAGTATTAGCCTCAAGGCCTTCTACAGCAATGTGTACTGTAGTGTATACCCGATATCTATTTTTTTAAGGAAACTTGTGCTGTTTGACACACCAAAGAATCAAAAAGTAAAGGAATAAAGCCTAATATGGCCACAGATGGATCTCAAAGATAAAAAGTATGATCTGTAGCGAATGTTCTTGGTTTCCCTGCCCATATTGATTATACCGACAGCCTCCTACTGCAAGCAGTTATGAGTTTGGCCTGGGCCTTTTCTTCTGTTGCATGGCGATAGATAGAAGAGGAAGTATAGAATTGATGGGGACTCAAACTCCACCAACAGAAGCTCCCTGAAGAAACACGGGCTAACATCACAGCTTCCCTGCCCTTCACATAATACAAACATAAAGCAATATCATCTGGTTTTCAAGGGCATCTCCAACACAAAGCACCAACTGACCAAAACAATAACTTCCATAACCAACAGCACATTGTGTGCCTTGTGGTAACATGATTTTCCCAAGAGGAATGTGAGAAGCCATATAAAGAAGCCAGACTGAATTTCTTCTTCTGAATCTCTTCTGAATTCACGTCTACTCTGAAGTTCTATACTTTGAAGATCAAATCTATGACTCAATCCCTTCTGGATTTTCCCATCTTGAGCCTCCAATCAAACTGAACACATCTTCCTTCTGCTTCCGCAGCAACAGCAGGAGGGTCACCTTAATGCAGACTTTTTTTTTACTCTAGCATTGTTACCTATGTGCTGATTTGGTTTTCCCTTCTAGACCTTCTCAAGCCGTATTATCGAAAGCAGTGTCTTTCCAAGTATTTTCTCCTCAAAGTAATAACAATAACTTCACCCAAGTACTCACTGCAATCCCATGAAGTAGGTTCTGTTATTATTGTTCTTATTCTGTAGAGGTGTCAACTACGACTCGGGGATATTAAGTCATTTCCCCAAGGGCACTCTGCTAGTAAGTGGCATCAGGCTTGGAACTCACTTAGTCTTCCTAACCATTATCCTTGGTCCCTTCTCAAGAATTATTTTTAACCTTATTTTTTTCCTCCATGAGGAAAGTGCTTTAACACATTAATCTGGATAAACTAACTGGTTATGAATTATCAATTTTAGAGAATAATGAATTTATTTTGTTTTTAAATAAACTCTAAGAACACATTTTAGCTACTGTGATGAACAGACTGTGATTTCTATGAAAGCCATTTGTTGAATGAATGAATGAACAGAAAAAAACTTAGTTTATATAATTTCAGTTGAAGTGAATATACTTGAACTTTAGGGTTGAATTTCCCATTCAGAAGTAAGCAGTACTCTTCATTGATTGACTCCTCCAAAATCACATAATTAAAAGTATTCCATGAATTCCTTTGTAACCTCTGGATAAAATGTAAGTGGTCCAATGGTGGCCAATAATTTGTGATCCACTGGACTCATTTGAAGGCATTGGGTAGAGGAGTTGTTTTACTTCTTTTGCTTTTATTAGTATTAGTAGTAATAATATTATTGCTATTACTAGGCCAAAGGTCTCTTCACAAAGAACAAATAAATTCCTCTGGCATAGTTGGCTATATACTGAGTACCGAGGGATGTGAAATCTGAACTCATGGGGATTACTCCAGATGCAACTAATTTTTCACTGTCCCTGTAAGGCATAGTTCTAATGATCACTATTAAACAGAGTTCTATTCCTAGTCTACATAAAACCTTATGAGGATGATAGTGACCAACGCTTATATTACAATAAATATAGGTTCTTTGCTATGGTCTATAAGAGTCTATAAGAACTAATTTCTAAGAAAACCCCTACATAATGATTTTTTCCTCTGGAAACTGTAATAACTCTCAGAAGATTTATCTCATTTGGTAGATCTTCTCAAAAACCTCACTCTCCTCATCCAGTCACCCAGTGGTAGCTCAGCAATCTCATCGCATGCACATATATATATATATATATATATACATACATACATACATATATACACACATATATATGTATATATATTTGTCCTTACATATGGAGGACAGAGTCAACAGGGACATTGAAATGGATTGTTAGGAAGGAAGCAGTTAATTGTAAGTGTTATTAACACCATGGATAGACAAACAGCAGCATAGCAGTGACTCTGAGAAGAATTCAGGTCCCTGCATCAGAGACATGTAGTAAGAGGCGAGCAGGCCGCATTCCCAGCACCAGGAGCTTAACCCCCAAAATAATTACACAGAAACTGTATCCATTTAAACGCTGCCTGGCCCATTAGTTTTAGCCTCTTATTGGTTAACTCTCACATCTTGATTTAACCCATTTTTAATAATCTGTATGTCACCAAGAGGTCGTGGCTTACCAGGAAAGATTCCTAACCAGCGTTAGTCTCAGACAGGAGTTTCATGGCGTCTGCCACACTGCCCTTATTCCTCCCAGCATTCCCTTTTGTCTACTCCGCCTACCTGAATTCTGCCCTATCAAAAGGCCAAGGCAGTTTCTTTATTCACTAATGAAAGCAACACAAATACAGAATAACCTCCTGCGCCAGAGACAGAACACATACATAAAAGTGTATCTGATAAGAGGAACCAGAGTCCACTTAGTCACAGTGGGAGTCTCTGCTCAGACCTTCCTGAAGATACAAGTGGTTGCACAGCACAAGCCTGTAACCAGGCTCTCTTCCTCCCAGGAGACAGAGAGTTTTGTGAGGTCACTAATGCCCCATTTGTGTCAACTTACTTCTCCAGCTGAGTGATCCTAGCAGCTGGGGGTCTGTAAGTTAGAGACTCACAGAAAATTTCTCAGCAGGTGCCTGTGGGTGCCTGTGAACAGGAAAACACTGCTTCTTTCATGTATTGTAACATAAACAATAGCTGTATTTTAACATCACATTCTTGTGTTTATATATATAAATATAAATATATATATACATCTCTGTACTTGTACACATATATCAGTATTTTGATTAAAATGTGTAAATAAAGCTGCAGAAGAGCAATGATTTTTAAATGGCATCTGGTGAAGGCAGGATTTCTCTCCTGGGAATGTTGGCCTTTGGTGGCACCTATTATCTCTCTCATCATGTTCACTTGGAGTTGATTTGGTTATCACAATTTGTAGTACTTTCCAAATGTGACTTTTATGGATATAATCTATGGGCAATGCTTTAGGAATCTGGTATTTTCCAAAGCATTTTTTTTCTTTTGCAAGCATGAGCATTGCAACTTAAGTACAGCATGGCAGTTGAAGGAAAATACAAACAAAGCACAAGCACATACAAAAACATACCTAAGCACACAGACATCACACACATACACATAGACATATACACATACATAGATATATGCATACACATATACACACATATATAGGTAGTCACACAGACACACATACATAGATATACACACAAACACACTTGTACACACAGACATACACACATACATAGATGTACACACAGACATACATATACATACACACATGAGTAAGAGAGGAGAGCAACTTGGGGAGGAAAGGGTTTATTTTAGCTCCATTATTCCATTATGTATCTGAGGGTAGGACCTCAAATATTGGGAGCCATTGATGTTAAGAAGTTGCCATCTATCATGGCCTGGCATCTCTCTCCAAAATTCGACAACATGGGGGACTCCCTTCTCAGTGAGACTTCCTGCTCTCTACCTGCCCTTATCTGGATAATGTCTCTAGGCACTGAGGACTGACCTTATCTGAAAGCTGTCTCTAAGCTGGATGCCTAATTTATCTCTAGCATGAAACTTGGCACAGTTTCCTGCTAGAAGCCTTTCCCCTGCTGCACATATGGTAACTAAGACTTGTACTAGGAGCTTTGCTCTAAGACCCTGCTGCCACATATTAAGCCTTATAATAGGAACGTGCCACTTAATGCAAATTAGGGTTTGTCTCCTGGCTTTCCAATCCTATATATTTCCTATACTCTGGAATACATTGAGCTGACTCACCAAAGTCTTCAGAATGACTATCTCCCTTGTGTTCACAGGCCTTCCAAGGATCACTGCCATTGCTTCTGCCCCTTTGTTCTCATGGACTGGTGTCTACACAGACTGCAAAGGTAAAGTGAACTGCACACTCAAATAGGACAAAGAACTGGAGGCAGGAACTGAAGCAGAATCCATGAAGGAATGGTGTTTACTGACTTGCTCCTCTTAACTTGCTCAGTCTGTCTTCTTAGACAATCTTTCTTATACACCCTAACCCTGAATCTGACTCTGTCTAACCCTATGACTAACCCACCATGCCCCAGGGGTGGTGGCACTGCCCACAATGGCTCAGGCTCTCCCATATAAATCACAAATCAAGAAAAAGCCCCATAAACTTGCCTACAAGCCAGTCTGATGAACATGCTTATTCAGCTGAAGTTCTGACTTGTGTCCGGTTGACGAGAGAGAGAGAGAGAGAGAGAGAGAGAGAGAGAGAGAGAGAGTTTACCAGGATATAGTGATTAAGTATCCAGGACCAAGGCCTATCATTTTTCCTAACAGTCTCATAAATATATGACTGACAGTATCTAATTTAGTAGTTTTCCCAGTAACAATAACTAATAAGTATCCCCAAGAATTGCTCATGAAAAGAAGAAAAAAGAGAATGTAACAGAAGGAAGGTTAGGGGAGAACCAATCAACTTTTCTATAGCAAGGAGGCTATGAAATTCCCAGCAGTTTATTATCTAGAGGGTGTATCTACATTCAGAGTCACATTGACTGTTTTGACTTTTTAATAAGTGGACTGTAGTCTACAGTGGCTGAGCTTTTAGGGATGTGCCAGCATTAAGTGTAGAGAAAAAAAAACCTTAAAAATAAGTAAAAGAAGTGACAAATGCCCAGAAGAACTCTAAATTCTGTTTGTGTACAAAGTTGGCATCAAGGAAACAATCAGAAAAACAAGTTTGTGAGCACAGAAAGTTGCACTATGTGTCAAGCAGACCAGAAACTAGCTGAGAAAAAAAAAACAACAAAACTTGAAGAGTTAGATTTGAGCAATAATACACATGTGCTACCGTGTGAAAAACACTTCCCCGAGCTAACAGGCCACTGGTGGCTCTCTTTTCAGTGATTGTTATCACCCCCACACAAATAGGAAAATTAAAGAGTATGTCTGATTGGCATCACGGGGACAGCAGAGGAACTGGAACTATCTGGTTCCAGACTCGAGTCTGCTCCTTTATTGGGTCTCTTCCAAAGAACAGGCAAAGTGGGAAGAAATGGAAAAAAAAATCAGCAGCCATTATAAATGAGGGTAAAACACCAAATCAAACAAAAAGGGTTCCTCTGAGCTGCCTTGAGTGCAGAGGCATTCACAGCAACTGCTAGCACTGTGAAGGCTTCGGTGGAAAGGAGCCTGGCCTAACTATTCCTTCATAGCATACCAGCCAGACTCAGTAGTGCGGAAGTTAGAGTTCTACAGTTCACAGACAGTATAGGACGGGAGCCTTCGCTTCCTCCTCTATATATTGGGGTGGCGGCTTCCAAAGTAGGCTATGAGATTCCAGTGGCCGGTGTCACATATATCATCAAAGAACAGCTTTCACACTTTTTGTTTTGCTCTGTTTTGCTTCTCATGGCTAGAGCACAGTGCTGGCAGAGGTGTGCAACGATAGGTGATTGCTGATCAAAAAAACACCTGGCAAATCCATCAGTTAAAACAACCACCTGCCTAAGCAGTGCTGTACATTATTCACTGATATCTGACAGTTTCTTTGGTGGTTTTATTTTGGCCAGCTCAAATCAGCCTGAATGTTTTATGCAGCTCTAGAAAGCAAGCTGAGTTTGGCCTATGCATTTTGGCATCCTGGACCATGGGATCTTGGTGGGGAGAGGGGAAAGGAGGAGGGAGGATGGAAAAGTACCCGGCAGTACCTCTTAAATCCAACTTCCTGCTGACTCTTGCTGACTCTGAGTCACCAACAGCATGCCTTCCCTCCCCTGCGGCCCATCCGCCCATTAGGCCGGCAGCTCTCCTATGCTAACTTCCCTCACTTGCTCCCACATGTGTGCTGAAGGTGGAAGCGACCAGCATGCAGAATCTCCAGGCAGCTGCTGCAGCAGGCGTTTCTTCCTCAACTGTAAGAAGGAGGCTTGCCACCACATCACCTGCAGGGTACATTTGACACCATCACCTCACAGCTTCCCCTTCAGATGAAGGTTTCCCTGTCCCATTTGTCCTGAAGCCTTCCCAGAGGGTGAGACTCTCTCTGAGCTACAAGCCAGGCTCCCGGGAAAACAGAGGGGAAGGATCCGCTTCCTGGTTGAAGAAGAGAGCCTAGATACATGCTTTCAGGATTTGTCCCAGGAACCTGCGCTGTGGGAAACCTGAATACATGTGGTCTGCCCGCAGGAGAAAGACAGCTTTCCACATTTCTTGTAGTCACTGTTCATTCTCTCCTGGCTGCTGCATTCAGTCTAGTTTCCAAAGCAACCCTTGATTCGGGCTCAGTGTACATAATGAACCTAACTAATCAATCAATGGACTTGAGGGAAACAGAATTCAAAAATCTAAATCAGTAGCTCGGGTGGGGGCTCAAGGTTTGCAGTGGAAGTATCTTAGCTGACGTCACTGATCAGGCTGCTTTTCAGTGTCCCGGGTAGATAGTCCTAAGGCTCGGCTGAGCAATTACTTTAGGGAAGGAAGGAATTGTTGCCAAGCGAAGAGCAAAATCCCAGGAATCAAACCTCTCTATTTTAAGTGGAAACTGTTATCTCCATGAAAGGTATATAAAGCCCTGACTCCTGGACCCGATTACTATGTCCTTATTTAGAGATGGTCTTTATCTGTTAAAATGTGGATTAGGGAATGACTTCAATTCTGTGTGAATGCTGTTCCAATGGAGACTGGAAATTTGCATATTTAAGTAAAGAGGGGCCCAAGAAGGTCATATAAAGGTACAGTCAGAGATTGGAGTCCTGTTTCCGTAAGCCAAGCTGGCAGTTGCTGGCAGTCACCAAAAGTTGGAAGAAACAGGAAGGAGATTTTGAAGTATTCTCCTTCCTCTCAAATTCATGACCTCTTCCTCTGTAATTATTATTATTGTTGTTGTTGTTGTGTGTGTGTGTGTGTGTGTGTGTGTGCACGCACGCAGCCTATTAAATGCCTTTAGTGTTACTCATATGTGCATGTACACAGGACTGACTGGTCACTTGCTATTGAGCAATATATGCAGGAGCTTGTTTGAGGGTTAAAACAATAAATCCCCTCTCTTTCCGCAGACATTGACTACCATTACCCATTGACCACCTAAGAGCTGGTACCAGTTTTTCCTACCCACATAGGCTTGTCATCAGGTGGTATTCTTATATGGGTTTCGTTCAGGCAACCATACTGCTAATAGTTAATGGCCATTTTTCCTGCTATGTCTAGGGTGATATTATTTAACAGCAGGTATCCTTGTCATTTTGCTCAAACAATATTTCTGTCTCTTCTTATATGTTGTTCCCTAAGATTTAGGTATAGGGGTTATATAGCATGTGCACCAAATGATGTTACGAATACCCAGAGACATTTATTCTCTGCCTTTTGATGAGTTGTGGATCTTGGTAATCTTCTCCATTTGTTCCAAAAGGAAGCTTACAGACAAGGAGAGGTATAAGCGACACTTATCTGTGGTTATAACTATTGAGAAAACACTTAAAAATTATATTAGTTTAGGAAAACGATTGTGGTATGTTGTCCTTTAGGGCCTATGACCTCCCCAGGCGAGTGTAATGGATTAATTTTACAGTTCCAAAAATGAATTTTCTCCCACCGAGTAGGACTTATCCATAGTTAGATAGCTTTTGGTTACTTCAAAATTAAAAGTGCTACTACTGCAGTATTAGAGATTTATGGCCACTTCTGCCACGGCCATGGCTCACAGGCTTTACAGCTGTAACATTAGCGACTGCACCTCTATCCTGGCAGCTTGTGGCAGTTTATATAGTGCCTTGAGACACATTGAAACCCAGCCTTCAGGGAGGAGGCTTTCAGATCAGCTCCAGCTTAATTTCTGTATGTCCTGTGTCTGAAGTATGTGGTGTCTTCAATATGGTAATATACATATTTTAAGCAAAGAAACTTGGCTGTTACATTTTTCTTTTCATCTCAGCACAATCTATCATTTGAAGAATTTAAAAGAGGATTTTACTAACAATGTTTGAAAACCCACCACATTGGCCCAACTGTTCAGCTATTTCCAAACATACCCTGAAATGTTTTTGATACCATATTTGAACTTATAATTTTATTTACATCTGTACACTTGCCTACCTTTCACTTAGCCAGATATTGTCCAGCCATGAGACTCAACTTGAACATGATCAGTTCCGGAAAGCCATATCTCAGATGACTTGTATCAGATGGTCTTTTGTTCTTGAATTACATTGAATTTTGAGGTTTTCCCTTAGAGCATTTGCCTTACTCAATATTATATTTTATATTCTATCCTCATATGAAATGATCTAGAATCAATCTAGCCTTGTATTCTGGGCCTAATGTTTTATTCATTTAGGGATCCAGTTCTCACCTGATGCTTTATAGGCTGTGCTTCATATAGCAGTTGGTATCCAATGGACACTCTGGTGGCAAAATTTTACAAAGGGCCCTACTCATGGTTAAATTGCTGCATAAATGTGAATATCTTTTGCTGTCTTGTGTATAATATGCTCTCGTGGATTATTTTATTATGACCTAAATATATTTTTTTAAATCATACCAATAAGACAATGATCTGAAGGTAGATTTTTGTAAAACAGAAGACAGAGATCCAAAGCATAAGAACATGCTGAGTGAACAAGAATTCAGGACTCTTAGTTAATCAAGTCCATAAAGTGACACAAAACAGAGAAGAAATTGGGGCTGACAAGATGGCTCAGTGGTTAAGAGCACTGACTGCTCATCCAGAGGACCTGGGTTTAATTCCCAGCACCCACATGGCAGCTCACAGCTGTCTGTAACTCCAGTTCCAGAGAATCTGACATCATTATACCAATGCGCATAAAATTGAGTTAAATAAAAGTTTTTTTTTAAAAAAAGAGAAGAAATCAAAAATATAATTTTTTTCTCTAAATTTGTTGTCTTGGTGCTGAGAGTTGGCTTAGCAGTTAAAAGAACATGCCATACTTGTAGAAGACATGAGTTCAGTTCCCAAAACCTACTTTGGCACCTTACAACCTCACTTCAGCTCTAAGGAATCCAGTATGCTCTTCTGGCCACTGTAGGCAACTGCACTCATGCAAAGATATATCATTATGGACAGGGAACTGCACTCATGGGATGATATATCCACATGGACACACCTGCCTATACATAATTTAAGAACAAAGCTCTGTATTTGTTATCTTACTTCGTTAAAGAATGTAAAAGAAGGGAGAGCTAAGCACTGTGAAAAGCTACTAAACACTTCTTATTCGACATGTTTTCTTTGGTAGAACAGTGCTCAATAAAACCATTTATTGCTTGTTTATACAAGAAAAGAATGTGGTACATTACAAATACCACTCACATTACCAACTATGACTTATTTTATAATTCAATGATAAAAGTACAACTTTTACATATTTTTCAACTGGATATTTGTTGCAAACCTAGATATCTTTGTCCCTACAAAATACATATTGTCATTAAGGTTTCCATGGCTCTATTTATGGCTACAGAATTTCTTGTTTTTTTTTTCTCATTCTGAAAAAATACTGGATATATTTTAGTCCATCTCAATAATGTTATTACTACTGGAACCAAACTAGTCTAGAGAAAAATAATTCAAGAAATGATCCCATTGGACCCAAATCTGATAATATTTTTGATGTACTTCAAATATTTTTGTTTATTTATTATCAGAATTATTAATGTGTATATTGTACATATAGGTGGGTGCATTCATCATGCACGTGTGTAATTCAGAAGTCAAATATGTGGAAATGGTTCTGTCCTTTCACTTTTACATGCATTCCAGGGATCAAACTTGGGTCATCAGATTTACATTGTAGAAGAACAAGCACCATTAACTGCTGAACCATCTCACCATCTCTATGTTTTAATATATGCTAACTTCAGCCAACTGAAATCTAATTAATTAGATTCTTTAATCTAACTAGTTGAGTCTTTAATCTAGCCAGTTGAAGCATCAAATCTGGTGATTTTGCTTTCCATGCTTCAAGAGATAGAGTCTGATGATCAGAAAAGATATTGGCTTTGGGCTGTTATATCAACTTTCAGGACATGTTTTGTTTTGTTTTGTTTTGTTTTTTTTACTTCAACCCAAAGACACCCTAACTGTTTTCAGCCCAGGGACGGGGGTAAAGGGGTATCCTTATTTTGACCATATATACTATCCACACCTCAGTGGAAATCTAATAAGAGAGTCTTTTAACCCAAAGCAGCCTGACACATAGTAATATCTTCAAGACAGAAAAGGAAGTTTGGAATTATGGAATAATATAAAAAACTTAAAAATAACCAGAAAATATAATTGCCCCAAATCCTCTCATCTTCAGATATCTAGTTAACGTAGATTATGTCACCTGAAGATAATGAATGATGCTTCAAAAGGCCTGCTGAGAAGGAGCACACTGTTTCTCACCAGAGAGCTACACAGGAAAGACTGTCTATTCTAGCTAATTGCCTAACAGTACCATTTTCCAGGGATTAGCAGAACTCTTTATTTAGTCATCGAATGACCCTTGTTAGGTTACCATGTCCAGTGCTGGTCTAATTTCCTCAGCGTTCTTTCGTCACCAGAACCTTCCCATTCCCCTTAATATCTCCACAGGCATCCCTTCGCTCCTCTGACATAAAAAAAGAAACCATCCAAAAATTACCCACTGCTGTTTCCCACTCATCTACAGAGAGTGAAGTTGCCATTTATGGACACTTGATATTGCCATGTTTTTCAGAAAGTTTGCCATTCCACAAGCTGTTTTTAGCCCCCGTACCCACGACACTTCTACAGGCATTTAGTATTTCTTGAGCTGACGCTTTTCCAAGGCAATACCTCCGCCTCCTCATTGAATCATGCGTCTGCCTCTTAATCAAATGATATTTTTTGAAGTGTTTCCTCGCTGAAGCCCACAAGGTTGTTTCTCCTTTCCCCCCCACACCTGCTTTGTACACTAGCTGAAGGAGAACTACTTACATGGTTTATTGTCCTTTTTGGAACAGAAATATGATATCTGTCATTTTCCCATTCTCCACAATCTGGCCCAACAGTTGAGAGTGACTAAAAATATCACCTAATACACTGTTATTTTCCTGCTCCCTAGAAAATGATGCATTTTCTCTGTTTGTATCTCGTGTTCTGTGAAGATGGGCCAGATTCAAGAAATTTAATTTAAAAGAAAAACTTGTGATGCAGTAAAATAGCTCAAAAAATTAGCAGCAGAGAAGTAAAGTTGGACCCATTTAACAGTGTGACTTTGGAAAACTCGAGATTAAAGTCATTAGACAACAGAATTCAGAGTGAAATGAGGTATTGACTGTTTATAATATATCTCATGTATGGTGCCATGTGTGCTATAGAATCAATAGCATTGCACATTAGACAGATGTTGTAACTTTGACAAGATATTCTGCATAGGAATCCGTGCAGAAGATGATTTAGAGTCCATTTTAGTAATAAGATAAAAACTAATTGTAAAATCTTTTTTCTTAAGAAATAAGTAGTTTTGGTTGAAGTTGAAAAGTCTAGTAAGTTTGTTGTGGAATAGAAGATGAAACCTATCATAGAATCGGCAAAAATGCAATGACAAAATCCAGCTCAGCTACTCAGTGAGATGAAGAAACCTAAATCCTGGTATGAGTGATAACAGGAGCAGGAAAAATGAAAGACAAAGGGGGGGGATATCTGAGCACTGTGATGGGGAATTGGACTCAAAGTTAGGCAAACTCACTCAGGGGCTTTGTTTTAAAGAAGAAAAATGGAAAAATTTGAAACAGCAAAGAAGAACTCGATCTTGTTTTCTCTTGAAACGGACTAATGTCTGCAAGGGCAACCTCTTTCACAAGTTCATGAGGAATATCTTAGCATTGGAATTTTATTATAAAATGATTTTGGATATGAAGAAGTAAAGACAAAATTCTCTGGCTGAGGTAACACAGTCCAAAGAAGATGACTGAGACTGTGAAATAGTCTACTTGCAAAGTTTCAAAACTGGGAGAAGACCCTGGAAATGTTTACCCTCTCAGTTTGAAAACGATATATTTAGAAAGGAATAGCCTTCTTCTAAACTATGCTTCACTCTAGATCAAGTCTTGCAAGCTAGTCTCCGAATCCAGGTAGTGAATATTCTTTCTTACTTCTGGTGTCTGCAATGACTTCTGGACTCTGAATGCTAGTAGGAAGGTAAACAAATTGTCATAAAATGTGTCCATAAACTATTTTCAAAGTCAAATGGCTGATTGGGAAAATGGAAATCAAACCCTGCTCCAAATAAAATTGCATTTTATGCCCATCTGAATAACTATCATCAAGGAAACAGTGGCAATTATATTAACTGTTTTCCTTATTCCTTTAACAAAGTATTCTGCAAGAAACGGTTTTATTTTTGCTTACACTTTCTACCATGGTGGGAAAGGTATGGCCAAGAACTCTGGCTGGCTGTTTAATGGCCTAACTGCTGTTAGTTGTTTGGGGATACTGACTGCTATAGCTGACAAAGGGACAATAAATATGGGGCAGCAACCAAAGTGCCTGAGAGGAGAGTTAATCTAATGGAGGCCATGCATTTAAAAAAAAAAAAGACTTGGGGAAAATGGGAAAAGAGAAGTGATAAATTTATATTTTCATTTAAAAGTTCAAATGCTAATATAAAAATAAACATCACATACCTACTTATAAAGTACATAACCTGAGCACCCACCAGCATTTAAGAAACAGAAAAAGTTGTAGAGGTGCTATTCTGAAAACATCTACACTGGCTCAAGCTACAGAAACTGTCATCATTGTTACCCTCTTCTCTGCTGGTTACCTGCTTCTCACCCATATAACTACCATATTCTCCTGTCTAACAACTTTTTTCCTGCTTTTTCTCCCACCTCATGACTACTTAGTCCATGATAGAAGTGAAAGGCATTTGTATTGAACTTTCAAGTTGTTCCTTTAAATAAAATCCTCCAATTGCTTCCCAGTATTTAAATAAAAGTTCAAATTCTTGACCATGCCCTCCAAAGCCTGAGAGATCCGCCTCTACCTGACTCTCAGGTGCCACATAGTGTGATAATCTGAGTCCACGTCACTTAGTGTAGTCTTCTTACTTTCTGTCAGACCCCAGGACAGAAATGAACTCTGTTTTCACCTGGTTCTCCACACAGTTATATTCTTTCATCGTGTGTACTTACAATAATCTCCTAAGAGAGTCCTGCCATTACCTTTGATGGAAGACCTTCCACATGCGTCTTGCTAATCCTCTAAAATGAGATATAGCCACAACTGACAGTTCCATGACAGTTTGCACTGCACCTTCTATGTCCCATTTTTAAGATCCATTAACTAACTTAATCTTCACAAAATTGTATCTGATATATTTGTGCTTATGTCTTATGTAATGATATTGAACTTTTCAAAGGCTGACTAAATTATATGGAATCACATAACAATAAATATGAAATCTTTATTTCATGTGCTCTCAGCTGAAATTTGCTGCTCTGTCAAGCAGACTCACAGAAGAACCTATTCATACCCAGGCACCTCAAATATGCTGTGGCTTGTAATACAGTTCTGAAAAGCATTGTGGATGTACAGATGAGTAGGAGACACAAAGTGACTATGATAACAGGCCAGGGTGGTATGACATAATAAAGCATTTAGTGATGAGAGAAGGATTTTTTCATTCAGAATCATCAAAGCCACTAAATTCATTTCCCAAGGCTACTCTGATAAAAATATCTCAAATCAGGTATAATAAAACTATATAAATGAATTGTCTTGTACTTCTGGCTATCTTCCCTCTAAGGCTCTGAATAGCATCCATCTTTGTCTCTTCCCAGCTTCCTTCTGTGCTCAGTAGTACTGATGCCATTCCTTGGCTTGCAGCTGTATTACAGTGTTCTCTGCCTTTGTCATTATGTGTAGTATTTTCTCCATATTTCTATGTTCCTGTCTTTCTTTTGAGGATATTCATCATAACGGAGTAAGGCCCCCTCTAGTTATATGGTTTAGCTTCATTGTATCTTTATTGTACTTTAAAATAAAATTGCAATCAAGGAACCTGGTATTAGAACTTCAGTTTACCTCTTCGGGGGAAACACAATTTAAATCTTAACAGACAACTATCTAGGCATAGTAATAAGTATTATATTATGAGGGCAGCCAGTACTCAAATAACGTACTGTAATTTTATCAATAGAGCTCTTGCTATGACGAAGCTGATGAATAAAGAACCACTAAGTCTTAGTGACTGTAGATATAATATACATTTAACAAAGATTATTTTCTCCCTAACGAATCTATAGATTTGCCAAAGCCATGTGGCTATATTACCAGTTGTTGCAGGGCATAGGGCTCTTTGGGAAGAATTGTTCTCCACTCAGTAGATAGACGAAGTATATAGTTTAAAGTGATTCAGTCAAGGATGTAAGAAATCATATCTGTGAATGCCTCATTCATCATCAGCCCGAGACACAACCAAGCAAGGAAAGATAGTCTGCCTTAGTTAGTGGGAGATGTATGACAAAAGAGAAGTAAGATTAGAGAGCAATTAGCCAATAATTTACCTAGTTTATCCCCCAGATACCCCCTCACTGAATCTGGGACCCTGAGACTTTCTAGGGTCCTTCGAAGCAAAGAGTCTGACTTGAACTTTCTTGCAGATGCTTTCATAGACAGTTTCCCTTTAATGGAATCTTTATTTATATTATTTAAGAATTAAATATGTTAGGCTAAATATATCTCAGGAAAATAGGCATGATGGAAAACTGTAAAATAAATAGAAATTAACATTCCTAAGTACTTATGCTGATCATTTTATTTTCATCGGTTGTCAAAGTAGACCTCTTACCCACATAATGAAAGGACAATCTAACAAAAAAAGACATTCCAATAAGTCAAAACAAAAAAGAAAATTCCTTTTGTGATGTCACTAAGAAAGAAATCCAAAGAATAAGACTCAAATCAAAGCACTTGGAGCAAGAAGAAAACAAAAATACATTCTGAGACTTAAAGAATAGCATGTGTATGGTCTGTGGGTGTGTCATGCGAGCTTAAATGCAGATTCAGGGACACATGTTTTTGAATAACATACAAAACTAATTTTCTTTTGTTGAAATAATCCATTCTATCCAGGGAAAGAACGTATTAGTGTAAGGTGACGACAGGATTGAGCCTTACTGGGGAAAATTCCCTGTCAATATAAAGTGAGACAAAGGTATCTGGAATGGATCAATGAGGATGTGGCATTTAAGTGAGTTACCATGCCCTTTCATTGATAAGCGTGCTTCCTAGAGTCAGATTGCATAATTCTTTTTTTGTGTGTGACTAGGCAAATCATTTTATTTGGTAATTATGTTAAAGAGTATGTAATGATTATTTCATACATTTTCTTGAAAATTTTGGAGAAAATTGCATTTAATATTGTACAGAGGCTTAGTGTAATTTTGAGATATCTTTATTACAATTGTCAGCAGATTGTTATGTCAGTTGCTTTTAGATAAATGACATAGGTAATTTTCTCTGTATTTCCTGGATAAGTGAGTAAATACATATATACTCAATGCTATATGGTTTATATACTGCACTTATTTTAAAAATCCATTTACTGATCAGAAAGGTAATTCATTTGATATGGATAGAGGAACTGGAAACATGAAAAGATCTAGAATGAATAAGTAGATATTAGAAATTAAGGGCTGTGTCATCTACCAATTTTATAATTTGACGGTCTGTTATATAAAGACGTTAAATTTACTATCAAAGATATCTGAGGCACATCCTAGTTCTAGACCTGGGTGCTTTCACTGTTTGAACATCTCCCCTCTTTTCAACTATGCTGTTTTTTCAAGCAATACTTTGAGGTAAATTTGGAAAACGGTCCATGAATCTATGGTATCTGAGAAATCATGAAGCTACTGAAAATTTAGCAGTTTCTAGTGACCCAAAAACTGTGGAAAATCTTTAAAGAAATGGAAAGAATCAGCTCCATGTTTCCAGAAGATAGCCTAAACATTATGCTACCAGTCAAATTGTAGAAAGTTAACTTGTCAGTTTCTCAAAAGGTCAAGATGTGGAGACAAGGGAGATAGGGCTTAAAAGAGCAGTCTGTCGAAGAGAGGGATGAGGGAGTATATGATCAAAGGAGGTCAAGATCATGATGGGGAAACCTACAGAGATTGCTGAACCAAGCTCGTGGAAACCCATGAACTCTAGATCAACAGATGTGGAGCCTCCGTGGGACTGAACTAGGCCTTCTGTATGTGGGAGATAGTGGTGAAGCTTGAACTATCTGTGAAGCACCTGGCAGAAGGACCAGGATCTATCCCAGGTGCATGAGCTAGCTTGTGGAAGCCCATTGCCTATGGTGGGATGCCATGCTCAGCCTTAATGCAGGGGTGGGACTTGGTCCTGCCACAACTTAATATGCCAGACTTTGTTAACTTCCCGTGGGAACCCTTAACTATTGGGAGGAGTGGATGGGGGACAAGTTGGGGAGGGGAAGAATGGGGACAGGATGAAGGAGAGATGCAGAGGGCTGGAGGAAGGGGGAGAATTGTGGATCGAATGTAACATGAAGCTTAAAATATAACTTTAAAATTTAAAAAAAGAGTGGATTGTTCTGAGTCTCATATTCACAGGACTCAAAACTTAACATTCCTAAACAGTGCCATTATATTCATAATGTATTGTGTATGTGTCAAATATATTTACTATAAGCTGAAAGTGATGGTGTGTATCTATAACCCTAGTGCTACTAGAGAGAGTGGCCAAGACAGACAGGTCCCTGGAGCTCATTGGCTGGCCATCCTAGTCACATTGCTGAGCTCCAGCTTCATTAGAACTCTGTCTCAAAAAGAAAAATAAAAAGCAAATAGAGAAAGACACCTGACATTCATCTATAGCCTCCACATGTTTGTGCAGACATGCATTTGTTCACAGCTACATATACTACACCCGCATATACCCACATTTACATGCAAAATAAAAAATTATATAAAGATTAGAAGCCTGAAATAACCTATGTTTGTTTGCTTGTTTTTTAAAAACGAATTATGTTCCTCTAAAGGAGACATAATGCAGGTCACTCTCTCTGTAGGAAATAGTTCCTTACCCCTTACAAGATTTACAATTCAGAGACCATCTCTTTAGAATGTGGTCATTTTTACGCTGTTTATAGAACTATACTTGATGACTAAGACTACATTTAAAATTGGTATTCTTTATTTTCAACTGCTCTAGACTCTCTTCCTCATCAGGGAGGTGGGCTAGGTTGGCATAGCTCAATATGAATGTTCTGTGCTTTCTCTCCACTTCAACCCCACAACTCCCTGAGAGATAAGTCACTCATATTTCTCCATCTGGTTTTAATTTGAATGTCAGCTCCTTAGAGTAAACTCGACTAATTTATCAGATTAGGGTCAGGCTTCTTTAAAACACTATCTACCTAGATTCCGTGAGAGACTGGAATCATTTATCATCATGTCCATCTCTAGCACACAGCACTGTGATATATAAATAGCAGATGTTCAGTGAATGACTATTAGATAAATAAACAAACTACTTGGAATATCATTAAATTATATTAATAGTCCTAAGAGAAATAATTATTCTTAATAATCTTTATCACTGTTAAGAATCTGTAGTTCATAAAAGACCGTTGGGAAGAGAGCTATTTACATTTGTCCAACACTTGGACATGCTTGTAAAAAGAGTTTTACGTCTCTCAGATTCTATATGTCTTATAATGCTTAGCCGCCTTGCTCTACCAATAACGCCACAAAACCACTTTGTCATTAAATTTTAATGTTCATTTCCAGTTACTCATGGTGTCACAGAATTAAAATAAGTCCACCAGTATGGATTGTTTCTCAAACACAGTTGATTATGAAATCCTGTTTGTGCAAAACTCCAGGGACTAGAGTTGTGGGGCTGACATTTTAGGGAACACTTCAGTGAAAGATCACTTACACATTTACCAGCCTTTAAGCTGATTGACAAAAAAGAATAAACAAAATGAGGTAGGTTTGAAAAAAATCATGATTGCTGAAACTTAAATATTCCCTGACCTGATTCATAATCCTAAAGAAGCTACTTAAGCTCTTTTGTCAGAAAGGAAAGAATGCTATCTGCCCTACTTACCCCACAACATTATTATTAGAAAAGAACAAAATATACTATGTAGAGAGGTCAGATGCTGGTGAAAGTTCTGGATGGACAGAGTTTATGGTCCTCTTTGCCTGGAAATATATTTAAATGGCAGTTAAATTTCTTTTTTAAAAGAGGCTAACCTTTAAAAAAAAAAACAAAGAAAACATGAAACAGGAGGAAAAACAACACCACGGTGGAATCTGTAAGGGAGGCAGATAACTGAGTCAACAGGTCCCAAAACGTAACCTAAAAGATAAAATAGATATAGACAGAATCTTAATATGCATTCTTCAAGTTCAGAATGTTGTAGCAAGAATGCAGTCAATGTGAATGCAGGAAAAACTTAAAAACAAAAGTAGAACTGGGGGTCTCCCTAGTGAAAGAGAAGATGGGAAGGAAGAAGAGGAGGAGGAGGAATCAGAAGAAAATGAGAGACGAGAAGGGAATGGAAGGGAAAAGAAAAAGAAGGAAAAAGAGGCCAGGAAGGAAAGAGGAGTAGAGGAAAAGAGGAAAGAGAGTGAAAACATGGCCGGCCCAGTACTGAATGTTTCCTCATTAAACATTTCTTTTCCGTCCATTGAGAATCTCATACAGTATCTTTTATCATCTTCTTTCCCACCCCATAACTATTCTCAGATCTTTCCCACTCCTAGTCACCTAACTTCATGTTCTTATAATAAAAGTCATGTAAAAAGACATGTAAAAGTCATGTATGTTTGTTGGCCATAGACTCTTTGAGCATGGAGCCTGACCTGGATTATGGTTCATATGCTCAGTGCTGGCTAGATTTCTGACAACCTGACAAACATTAGAGTCACTTAGGAAGAGAGAACCTCAATCGAGAAAATGATCTCAGCAGATTGGTCTATGGGAAAGCATTTAGTGACTGATGACCGATGTGGAAGGACCCAGTGCTTTATGGATTGTGGCACCCTTGGGCTAGTGGACCTGGGTGCTATAGGAAATCAGACTGAGAAAGTCATGGGGAGAAAGCTAATAATCAAAACTCCTCCACGGCTTCTGCAACAGTTCCTGTCCCTAGGTTCCTGCCTTTAGCACCTATTCAGACTTTTCTAGACAGTGAATTGACTACAAGCCATAAGATAAAATAAACTTTTTTCTCAAGTTGCTTTTGTGGTGGCATTTATTCACAGTAATAGAAACTTTAACCAAGACACACTCCATTAAAGAAAGCTCATTTCCCCTCTCCCAGCCAATAGCTTATTTACTAAATGGGGGACTTTGCTCACACTTCCCTTCCTTTAAGCAAGAATTTTGTCAGACTTGAGTCTGTGCAGGTCTTTTGCATGTTGTCACAGTCCCTCTGAGTTTATATACATCTTCCTTGTTGTGTCTGGAAAATGCAGTTTGCTTAAAATCATCTACTTTTGGCTCTTACAATCTTTCTGCCCTCTTTTCTGAATAGATCCCTACACCTTGAGGGGAGAGGCATGAAGGAGTTCCAGTTTAGGACTGATAACTTCAAATTCTCTTACTCTCAGCATATTATCCAGTTTTGAATCTACTCTAAGAAGTATCATCCCTGAAGAAGGGTAAGGCATGCAATTTTCTTTAGGTGTAGCAATATGTCGGTGTGAGTTATTTTAATGTTACATTCATTTAATAGTATAACAGTAATATGTTTGCCCTGGCACATGACTTATCTAGTTTTAGGCTCTTGGCTTAATTAGCAATATCGTGCATGGCTTCCACGTGGATTGGAACTTCAATCCAATCAACATGTGGTTGGTTACTCCTCTAGCATTTGTGCCAGCATTTAAACAGTAGGAATATCAGGAAAGTTGCTATTGCAGCTCAGAGAGTTCATAGCTCAGTGAGATTGGTGATTATTTTTCTTAGTAGTGTACAGAGCCTATATTGTTTGCAGAGGGGACTATGGTCCCCTTCAACCAATGATTAACAAAATGCAACTCATTCCTGGGGATTATATTGAAGCATTGTCCTCCCCATTGTTTGGTGATGCCATTGAATTCCCATGTATATAGATTTCAATTATATATCCCACCTAATGAATCAATGAGAGCTATGACCATGACAAATCATCCTTAAATGTCAGAATTCAGAAGATTTTAATTGAAGAGTTCACGTGGGAGACATGAAGTGGAATAATTGGAAGGAAATCAAACTCCTCAAGAGCAACAATTGAGTTAATAGTCTGTTTGATGTGTTTGACCACATTGATAATAGATATAAACTTATACCAATTCAGAATATGAAGTGGTAATTAGCATATAAAAACAAATCAGTAAAAAACCACTATATTTATCCAGGAGAATGAAAAAAATATAGTTACAGACTACCATACTATTCAATCTCACAATATGGTTCATAAATTATAGTGTCACAAACACCAAACATAAATAAAACAAAAGTTTTAATATCTTATTATGAAAGAAAGGCTCATTATTTTGCCTACTGTATAATAAAACATTATCACAAATATAGCCTGATTTCTTTTTCAAATTCTTCCTTCATGTACTAAATTCTAACCACAATTTGCCCTCCCTACAGTCCTTCCAGTCCCCCCTTACACCTCCCCTCTCCCCCAGATCCACTGCTCCTTCATTTCCTTTCAAAAAAGAGGAGGCCTCCCAGAAAACCAACCACACACAAAATAACAAGTTATAAAGAGTAGGCGCAAACCTTCATATCAAGGCAGAATGAGGCAACCCAGTAAGAGGAACAAGGTCCCAAGTGTAGGGAAAAGAGTCAAAGACACACCTACTTCTATTAGGAGCCCAAAAGAACACCACACTATACAACCATAACATATATGTAAAGAACCTACCTCAGTTCTAAACAGGCTACCTAATTGCCACTTCTGTCTCTGTGATCCCCTGTGAGTCTTGCTTAGTTGATTCTGTGAGCCATGTTTTTATGGTGTCCTCAAACCCTGTGGCGCCTACAAATCTTCCTTCCCCTCTTCTGTGGGGATCCTGACCCACACTTAATGTTTTGCTGTGGTTCTCTATAGCCTGATTTCTTAAACCATGTTGATTTCTTCCACTTTTTGTTAGCCAGAAATTCAAGCAAAGCTTTGAGAGTAGTAACCTCTGCTCAAGTTCCACAGGTTGCTTTCTTATATGGAGAAATGACCTGGGATCTTCCTTGTATTGTTGACAAAATTGAGTCTTCATGACTATGGGACTCTTACAGCTTTTATCTTTCAAGTCAGGAAAAGAGAGTGAGGCAACAAAGACTTTTTTAACAGAGAAGGTAATCATGAGGGTAGCCTCCATAAACCGTGCCATCATTTTGTTTGAAAATAACTCACATGTCTTTGTCAAACTCGAAAGGAGAAGATTACACAAGGATGGGAATGCAGGGAGTGGAACCACTAGGGTCTCTGCAATGTTAAAATATCAATTGGAACAGAGGGACCAGTGTCTTGTTTTTTCTAATATCTGGCAGCCATATATCAGATTAAAAATATCTGTGTAGAATTCTAGCTCTTTTAGGAGAGATGACTCAATGGTTAAGTGAAATGATAATCATGTTACTCTTCCCAAAGGAAGACTATCTCTCCCACTCTCAGCATTTTTCAGTTGTCTGTAACTTGTTTTCTATGGTTGAGACCTTTCCTTAGCTTTTACTGCAGCCATATTAGCTTGTCTTGTTGTTGTGGTCCTTCTCCAAGTCATATTTAGGCAGCCATGTTGATGAGACTTTATGGTTTGGTTTATTTTTGATTTAATTTTTGGCATACTGTTCCATCATTTTTCTTGTTAGTTTTAATCTCCGAATTATTTCCTGTTTGATTTTACATCCAGGATATTTCCCACATAACTTTCTGTATGCATTCCTTTTATAGTCCTGTCTTTACCACTCACAATGAGCAGAAATGCTTTTTCTACTCAATGTTTATTGCTGTAATGATGTACTTGACTATAAAGGCCAAGACTTTAACAACTTTATGACATCTCCTTCACTCTTGCTTGAACCACATCTCCCGGGGCACATAAGCTTCTATGTCATGAGCAGACATAAGCGGCCTTAATGATGGATTTTAGAAGTGAGAAACCAAGGCTTCTGTTGTCAAGACATGTGATTATGACAGCTTAAAAACAAATTTTTCACTTATGTGCAGCTTTCAAGTAATCACAGAGTATGTGGGTATCTTGAGTTCAACTCACAAGATACTGCTATGCATCCAAACAATGTAGTCATTTATGGATTCCTTTACCATAAAAACTCTCTGAGATATAGCATGATGTTTATTATTCAAGTAATTTATTAATTATGTAAGACCAAAATGACTAATACAGATTTTGTATATAAATGAGACAATTTTGCAACAAAAGCTAAAATTGTAAGGGCAACTAAGATAGACAGTCATGAGAAGCTGTATGAACTGCATCAGATAAAACATGAGAATCTGAAGACTCTTCGAAAAGGCTACAGGTCCAGTTCCAGGAAAAGTAAAATAAATGCTACTCAAACCTGTAAAACAAAGAATGATGTGATGGTTGTTGTAGTTTAGTATCTATGAATGCAGGAAATGTACTTCTTGATTTTGGTAGTCTAACAAAGGAGCCTTCAAGTAAGAATGATGAATATGCTGTGCCTTCTCCTCTAGTGTTCATAGGAAGATGTAAGCAAAGAGAAAAGCTATATTTTAGAAGGAGTCGGGGGATGCGGGCACAGAAATGTAAAAGCACTAGCTATCAAGCTTGATGACCTGAGTTGTATCCTTAGAACCAAAAACTCACCTATGATCCAAGTACTCCAATCCCAAGATGGGAGACAGAGACAGAAGAATGAAGCAGCAGTTTCTCAGGCCAGCTAGCCTACCATAGGCTCCTTCTCAACAAGGTCAAAAGAGAGAACTGAATCTGAATGTTGTTCTCTGAACATCATATACACTGTGGTATGTCTGCATCAGTACTCAGGTACACACACACACACATACACACACACAAGCAATTAATTGATTAGTTTAAAATGAACCAGGAATTGATGAGTTTGAAAATTCTCAGACTCTTTAGAAAACTTACAATAAGAAAAAAGTTATAAACAAAGATCAAATGTGAGAAAACCTAATTCAAAGATGAACCCAAAGGTTTGAGCTCAGGGAGATTCAAGTCATTGCCTCCAAGGACCATTCAATAAAGTATGACCATATCTATACACTTTAAGTATGTCAACCTATAGTAATTCTAGTGATGCCACAGCAAAAGAAACCCTGTCCTAATGAAATTTGTGAATGAGGATTCTCTCTGTTTATCAGAAAGAACACACAAACAATGAACTGTTTTATCTCTAGACTCTGTACAGCACTTAAATCAACTCTAACTGGAATTATTCCTATATTTGCAGAGACTTCCACTTCAAAATTTCTGAATATTGTATACCCCAAGTGATATCACTGGGAATTTGGCCGAGGAGAATTTTCTATCCTTTACAGATGAAGTTGTTTTTCAGATTTCCTTTCAGAAATAAAGTTTCAGTTTGATTTGAGTCTCAAATTACTCACAGGGGACTTCAACCCAAATACTGACCATTTTTTCTTAAATGACCTCACTTATCAAACAAGGCAAAAAAGAAAAATGTCCAACTATCATTGGTGTGAGGAGAAGTGAATTCATTACAAGCAGAAAGACTATTTTACTTCTACACATGTAGAATGTATATCAATGTTCCCAGAAATTACAGAAGACCAGATAGAGATTTGGAGTTCTTAAGTATTTTAATGTCACCTGTCTGTGCCATCACTTTCTGTAGCAATTACAAACACTCCAAGAACACTTTAAAAAGTTAAATCAATCTTTTGCTAGGATCGATAAATAACCCAAGGTAGTTTGAGTTGGAATACATTCTCAAGAATATAGAGCAAGAGTAGTAGGTGGGCATTTTGTTGTCTAAGTTAACTGTTAGAGAAAGTGTATGCCAAACACAAAATTGAAAAACCACCACACTCAAAGGCGTATTCAATACCTTTATTGAGTATGTACTGTACACCAAGTGTCAAAGCCTACAAATTGAATAAAACAATGACTTAAAGGTCTATCTGCCTATGCCGGACTGTCTGTTTAGATTATAGGGTTCAGTTATAATTTTTCAGAATGATTAGAATACTTACCCAACTAGCTTCCTTAGAAAAACTAACTTGTCACAAAACATAGAATGTTATTAACTCAAAAGGCCTCACAGGTTTACGACAAAATATGTAAAGGTTTAAGTAACCTGAAGATGGCTTTCAACCAGAATAGAGTTCCACCGTAATAGCTCATGAAGCAACATCCATGTTGCGATGAAATCATAAAAGATAAAGCCACTAGATTGCTCAAATCATTTTCATGATAATTAATAAGAAGCAACAGGAATTTGAAAAAGGACACCTAGAGCTTAGCATGCTTTTTTCTTGATAATAATTTATACTTATTAAATGTGTAATATGTTCTAAACCTGTGTAAGAATTCATTCCCTCATGCTCAAAAACTCAGATGATTTAATTGCTAAAAGAACTCCCAGTTTGCAAAAAGGGAGAAGCTCAGATATTAAAAGTGCATGATCCATCATCACATGACTAGAAATGACACAAGACAAGCAATGTTCAGCACAGTATAACAAGATTTAACTAAGCAAAAGTCAACTTTGAACAAATGAATATAATAAACTATTTCTCTAAGTACAGGTTAGAGATCCAGTAGGAGAAGCCACAAACATGTCGTCAGCACACAGAAGAAAAGCTTTATATGGTTTTCATGACTGTTGCACATAAATTTCAGTTAATTGTCCTGTGTAAGTATTAATTTGTAGTCTACTATGTTGTCCCTGGAAGTCCTGGATTTACTACCACTCAAACAATTATTATGTTGACATATGAAATGGATAAAATACTGCTTAACACATAGTAATAATGATGGTACCCAGATGGAGAAAAAACAGTCCAGAAGCTACCCCATAGAGAATGCTGTCTCAACAAAACTGATGTAAATACTGCTGGGAGGACTAAAGTAAAATTCTCAGTTCTTTAGGTTCACGTAATTAAACAAGCTTATCATCCAAATCATTTTTAATTGATTATTTTCACTCCTAACTTTCACTGAAATTTGTTTTTTTATTACTTTATTAATACTAGGAATCAAAATTTCCACTTCCTCCCCTCCACCCACTTCCCTCCCGCTCCCCCACTCACCCTCCTCCCCTTGGCCTCCAGTCCTAAGAGAGGGCAGGATACCCTGCCCTGTGGGAAGTCCAAGGTCCTCCCCTCTCCATCCAGGCCTAGGAAGGTGTGCATCCAAATAGACTAGGATCCCAAAAAGCCAGTACATGCATAGACACAAATCCCAGTGCCATTATCATTGGCTTCTCAGTCTGCCCCAATTGTCAGTCACATTCAGAGGGTTCAGTTTGATCCCATGCTCATTCAGTCCCATTCCAGCTGGCTTTGGTGAGATCCCATTAGCTCAGGCACACTGTCTCAGTGGTTGGATCATCCCCTTGTGGTCCTGACTTCCTTGGTCATATTCTCCCTCCTTTTGCTCTTCAACTGGACCTTGGGAGCTCAGTCCAGTACTCCCATGTGGGACTCTGTCTCTATCTCCATCTGTCGCCAGACGAAGGTTCTATGGTGATATTCAAGATAGTCATCAGTCTGACTACGGGACAAGGGCAGTTCAGCCACCCTCTCCTCCACTGCCCAGGGTCCTAGCTGGGGACATCCCTGTGAATATCTTGGATCCCCTCTAGAGTCCAGCCTCTTGCCAACCCCACAATGCCTCCCTTAACTAAGATATCTTCTTCCCTGCTCCCATATCTGTCCTTCCTCCATCTCAACCATCCCACTCCCCCAAGCTCTCCCCAACCCTCCCCTTCTTCCTTCTCTCTCCCCCTCTCCCATTCTTGTGAAGGTACAAGAAGCTTACAGAACACCAAATACACTGTATAAAAAAAATCCCCTCGCTATTTAATAATCAAAACACAAAACATACGGAATAAAGAAAGAATACTGAGAGCTGCAAAGGAAAAAGCTGCAAGTAACATATAAAGGTAAACCTATCAGAATGACACCTGACTTCTCTATGGAAACCATGAAAGCCAGAAGGTCTTGGATAGATGTGCTGCAGACACTAAGAGACCATGGATGCAAGCCCAGACTACTATACCCAGCAAAGCTTTCTTTCACCATCATTGGAGAAAACAAGATATTCCATGGCAAAAACAGATTTAAACAATACGTATCCACAAACCCAGCCTTACAGAAAGTACTAGAAGGAAAACCTCAACCCAAGGAAGCCAGCAACACCCACAATAGCACAGGCATCTGACAATCCTCCACCAACACAACTCAAAGAAGGGAAACACACAAACACTACCACCAAAAAAAATAACTGGAGTTCACTGAAGCTTTGCATGAAATCTAAAAAGGTTTATGTTAGTTGCAGCATCAACTCATGGACAGCTTTTAAAATCAGTTTCTCTGTGATTCTAATTCATTGTATCTCCAAATAAATTTTCCACACAAGTTGTAGGTATTAATAAACATGCCTTGTGCAGTTTTAGCAACACTCTTCTGTACATGCCTTCCCTGATCATAATTCATACCAATTCTGCTTATAATTAAGTAGTGATGGGAGATTTATTTTCATGGAGTTACTCTGAAGTGTTTGATCCTATTTTCCATGAATAGCTGTTTGAGACAGGACTGTTCAAAAGTGTGCATTTTTCAGAAGATCGACATACTGGATAGGAGACTGTCTGCCAAAATGACCCCTATCCCATCCACTTTGCTCTGGGAATCTAAAAGAATATTACTGCTGGCATGGTGTGGTGATTTCTCAGTTGGGATTAATACTCCAAAGTTATATATAGGGCCCCATGAATTACTGAAATTATTAATAGGATACATGAAAACAATAGGCAGAAGGAAAATGGTTCCTGTCCCCTTCATATAGAGTATTGTAACTATATTAGTCCAATATGTATACAAATCTAATTATCTAATATTATAAAATTATAAATTGTGAAATTTTGGGAGCAGATTATGTGGCAGGGACGAACAAGGTAATAATTATACAAAAATCATAAGTTTTCCAAGGAAAAAAACCGTCAGTAGTATACTTCTGTATGTCAGAGACCTAATGCATTATCCTGAAATATTTAATGAACTAAATGTAATAAACATTTCCTTAGATTTGTAAAACACAAAGCTGTCTATTTTCGTTGTTTTTAAACTTCAGGTGGGTTATACCTTACTTTAAAAGTGGGGCCTACTTGGACCTTGAATCATTTGACACAAATTAAATTTAAAAGTTGGCAACATTGGCCTCAGTAAGATACAAACCTAAGGCACAGTCATGTGGAACAGCTTCTCTTTCATCACACTTAAAACACTGCTTAAAAGCGTGTGGCCTTGGGAGATTATTAGTCAGACATGAAAGTCTAGCTTAAGAAGTTGACTCTGCAGAGGACAGTAGATAAACCCAGCTCTGATTTGACTCCCTCCTATGTAAGCTCCCCCATAGTGTTGTTAGACTTCAATAACCTTCTAGAAGAGCCAGAATGGAGTCACAAGTCTGTCCGTGAATAGTGGCAGGAGACATTCAATGTGAATTTTCTGTGGGAGTCAAAAGCAAAAGCAAATGTCTGTGACAATTAAAAGTCACAAGGATAGGGAACAACAGATAAAAAGAAAGAAAGAACTCCACCAGGAAGTTTCGAGGGAATGCAGGAAATTGTTTTAGCTACTAAAACTTTATTGTAAAGCTACTCACAGCACAATGTGTTCGATTTTCTCTTCATCGTGTTGAGTCCTGAAGGGATAGTGAATTGAATTCGCAGTGTGTGATCACTCACTAAGAAATAGAAAATCTGAATCATGCAATATCCTTACCCTGAGTACAATTCTTTATATAGTTAGCATTTATATCCCTGTTGCATCCAAAACAGAACTTACTAGCTAATACAGAATGTACCATAAAGCAAATGAGAGGTCCTTTTAATCAAGACCTATTTCAAGGTAAATGCACTGCTATACACCTAAATGATTAGATTTTGCAAAAATTCTGATAGCTTCCATAAAATTTGACCTTAAAAATAGAGTAGGTCTGGGGAGATGGCACAGTGGGTAAAATGATAGTTTCATAAACATGAGGGCCTCAGTTTAAGTGTGAGAGTTTGTGTGAAAACTGGGCATTGAAGAATGCATCGCTAACTCTATCAAAGTGATTAAAGATGAGGAGCAGACAGAGATCTGGAGATACCAATAGCTTGCTTTCTGGCTAGCCCGTCTAGTAAAGAACAGGAAATTCCAGGTTCGGTGAGCAACCCTGTCTTAAACAAATAAGCTGAGAGTAATAGAGAAAGATACTACATGCCAACCTCTGTTCTACAAACACAGAAGTACACCCACATATACACAATCTGGTAACTTAATAAATTATAATTCTATGTGGAGAAAGGATTTACATCTAAATAGAGCCAAAATATTCTTTGGAATTATCATCAAGGAAAAAATGGTCATGAAACTAGCAAAGCAGACTAATAGCAAACAGTACAGAGCTGCCGTTAAACCAGTTTCTGAAAAAGAAAATAAAGAGAGAAAGTAAGAGAGGGAGAGAAACATAGAAGAGGGAGGGAGAAAGAGAGGAAGTCTGTCTAAAAATGCACATTAAATATCTACAAAAGGCTACTTTTGTACCATAGTCACATTGATGATTATCTTGATTACCATTATAGAAATTTCATCCGATGGATGGAGATAGAGACAGAGACCCACATTCACATCAGAACAATGGATTGAGCCCCCAAGGTGCAGGTGAAGAGCAGAAGGTGGGAGAAGATGAGTTAGGCAGTTAGGACCGTGAGGGGCTGGTCCACCTACTGAGACAGTGTGCCTGAACTAATGGGAGTGCACCAATCCAGCTGGACTGGGACTGAATGAGCATATGATCAAACCAGACTCTCTGAATGTGGCGGCGAAAGTTGGCAGATGGAGAACCCATCAACAATGACACCAGGACCTATCTCTTCTGCATGTATTATCTTTTTG